>BDMB01000103.1:105183-119646 GCA_016859785.1 Macrotyloma uniflorum
CCTTCTTAAAATATAAGTAAATAATATAAATAATAATTATAAATAATAATATAAATATTAATAATAATATTAATATTAAGTAATTTATTTTAAAAAATGAAAATTATAAATAAATTAAAATTAAAAAATTATATCATTTTATTTTGATAAATTTATATTATAAAATATTTATTAATTTCAAAAATACTAAATATGAAAATAATAAATAATGATATAAATAATGATAATAATAATAATAATTAAGTATAAATAATAATATATAAATAATAATAATATCAAGAATAATATTATAATATTAAGTAATATATTTAAAAATGATGAATATAATAAGAATAAAAAAAATTATGTATTTTTATTTTAATAAATATTTATTATAAAATATTTATTAATTTCAAAAATATTAAATATGAAAATAATAAATAATAATAATTTTAAATAATAATAATATATTATTCTTATTAATATTAATATTAAGTAATTTATTTTAAAAAAAATAAAAATTATGAATATAATAAAAATAAAAAATCATATCTTTTTTATTTTAATAATTTTTTTATTATAAAATATTTATTAATTTTAAAAATATTAAATATGAAAATATTTTATTTTAGAAAAAAATTAAATATCCATAAATGAAATCTGTATGTAAAATATGTTACATTTAATATGACCTACAAACTTAAATATGTATATAATTTATATTTACATACAAATTTGTTTTTATATAAAATAGATAATGTTATAATTATTTACCGATTTTGATATGTATGTAAAATTTTGTATATAATTAATTAATTTATTAAAAATATTAATAATTTTGATTAGATTTGGGGACAAAGATAGAAAAAAAAATATTAACACTTTTTTTAATTTATTAAATATTATTTAGGATTTATTATTTCAAATTGATTTAGAATGTAGTATTTTATTTTTTCATATCCATAAAAAAATTAGAATAATTTAGACAAATTTATTTATAGTATAAAAAATAAATTAAGACCTAGTTAAAAAAAATAATATCTTATACATTAATTTGTTTAAGTAAGTAATTTAAATTTAGGAGTATTAACATTTTTATTAGATTTTGAGACCTAGTTAGAAAAAAAATATTAACATTTTTCTAAAATTTTTAAATATTATTTAAGGTTTAGGGTCTATAATTTGAAATTGATTTAAAATGTAACATTTTATTTATAGTATAAAAAATAAATTCATTAAACCCATTGAGAAAAAAAAAGAATAGAATAATTTGAAATATCCTATATGTTAATTTTTTTAAGAGTATTAACAATTTTAAAATTCGTTACACATATTTTTATATATAGAAGACATGTATACATGTGTTTTCAAATATGTCTTTATTATGTTTACAAAACAAATAAGTTACAAAAGTTGTGGGAAGATAATGAAAGATTATTACATCCACGGAGACACTCAAACATGTTAGACAAGTGTGTTAAAATATTAATACAACAGGCTAGATTTGAACAATTCCTTAACTTAACAAACATTGACGTTAATCATCATTTGATAATAGCCCTAGTTGATCCTTTGAGAATTGAACTCAAATGTTTCACTTCCTAATCAGAAAGATCACTATCACACTAGGATATATGGTATTACAACTAGGACTTTCAATTGATGGGAAAGTAGTTATCAAAGTTACGAATGGTGATCTTACCATTTTTTGCAAACCTTTATTAGGTTCGTTGCTACCAAAAGGTGTTGCAAAGAAAAATTCAATTAATCTTTCTTGGTTGAAGGTAGGAGTTGTTCTTATTCAAACTAAATTCAACATGAAGAATATTAAGTCCTTAAAGTTGAAGGTGGAAACCCTAAAGGATAATGTTCTACTAGACGAGGAGAAAATAAAAAAATAAGAGAAAGGAGCATAAGTCCAATTTTGTAATTAACGACTTATTTTAGAAAAAGAATAAAAAAAATAAATCAAAAAGTTGTTGAAGATGTAAGAAGAAAATCAAGGAACGATATCAAATAGGAAAAATGAAGGCTTATGACAAGACTCTATTAGACGAACCAAAAGTGTCTCTATCGTCCAAAAGTTCACAAAATAAAAATTAATGGACAAGTTATTAAATAATAACATTTAGATAAGTTGTTTATTGGATGACAGACACATCTTCTAATGGAATTATATGAGATAGATAAGGAAGAAGAAGTACCCCTTTGTACAAAGGTAGCATGTTGTTGAAGTGCTTCTACACTACCTCTATTTGTACTTACCAAGTGACGTCAACGGGCAATGAGAACCAAAAATAAATTTAGATGTTCAAAACTCTAGTTATATATGATTTTAGAACTAGAAGAACAAACCATCATCTAAGTTATGACTAGGGTTGAATTGAACAAGAGGGATCTTCATCTATAATCAATTTGGAAAAGTTTTACAAAAAGCATGATTATGGATGGAGACCTTGGGCCATTCCACCAAAGGCTCCAAAATCTACTAATAAAGAATGGTTTCTAGTGATTTCATAAGGAATCATCAAAACTATTTACCCTCTAGTAAACTATAATCATATCCTACTTGGATTATTTAAGAAGCATGAATGCTTTATATTTTTAAAAGCACATCTCACTAGAAATAACTAAAACATTTTTGTCCAATACCATAATACAAGACAATATTCCTTGCATGTCCAACCAAAGAAATATAGGCTTTTTATGCTTTTTTTAAAGAATAAGGACAACATGCATCCTTCCAAAAATACCCAATCATCACCAAGGTCTTTACATTCCCTTCACTAAGATATATCTCACCCATTATGGATGATTGCATTAGTTTTCCAAATATTACATTAAGGGTGATGGGTCCATGCTATATCAAAAGCTTGTTATATTACAATCTTTAGCATATCTCCTGTCAATCATATCAAGGAGTCAACCATCATCTCCTTATACCTCGACATCTTCGATAGATCAAGTCAACAAGAAAGACTTCAAATTATACGACCTTGGAGAAATGTTGTCCAAATATAACCATACATTAATTGCATAGTACTATGGATGGTAAGAGTATGTATTTAGTGTAGTGAACTATGCTATAACAGAATTGATGAGATCTTAGACTTTACTAACTGAATGATTTATATAAACTATGACATTAGTTGATGAGAAGTCGATGGAGGATACTGGTGACACACCCAGTATATGGAGAAGTATGTTAGGATGGACGAGGGGACACCAATAGTCTTACCTTGTGTGTAGGGTGGTCAGAGTGCACATTGGTCATGTTTGACATAGTGTTGATCACAATATGGTAGTCTTTGAGTTTAGGCATAACAACCAATAGTTCCAAAAGTATCTATATTATGCATAGGAGTTGTGTGAGGTATTTTACATGACGGATTATGATAATCGTATTTATTACACGAAAGCAAATAGTGTTTAAGGTGGTGGAATTAACTCGAAACTAAGGGTAATCAGTAGTTGAGTTTGAAGGGTTAAAAATTATATATATATATATATATATATATATTATCTTGTATCATAAATCTAAATTTATTCTTATGGAGATTTATTTTGTATGGTTGTGAATAATATGTAAATATATATTTAGTTTATGAAAGTTGTTATAAGACTTAATGTTCATTTTAATAACCATTTTTGTTGTTACACTCTTTGATGAGAATAGTAATTTTAAATAAATTAATATCCACTAAAGTAAAATAAAATGTTCTTTGTAATATCCCAATTTTTGAGAAAAAAATGTATAAAATATATATAACTTAATTATTTAGTTAAATAATTATAATTGGGTTTACAAGATAATATAAAATATTTTTTGAAATAAAATATTGGATTAGTGGTTATAAATAGATATTGTGGAATTATTAATATTTTATCAGATATTATGATATTATCAGATTATTAGTATTTTAAAATATATGAAATTATTATAAAAGATATATCGAGAGATTATTAATATATTAAAGATATTGTGAGATTATTAATATTTTAAAAATATAATTTTGTTAATATTTGGAAAGATATTATTAATTGAATCTATTCTTCAAAAGCCCGACTCTACCTATATAAATAGGCGTTAAACCCTTTCTATTCTTCATTCCAAAATTTCCCTAACGTTTGGGAAAAATCTTAGAGGAGGCGACCAGAGGCGACACGTGAGGACTTGGGCACGTAACATCTAAAGACGTCGTGTAGCATCTAAAGGCATTGTGCAACATAATTCGAGGTAAGAGGGGGAGTGGGGAATGTCTTACATATGGGATGCTTATGAGGATTTTGGGTAGAGAGGTAACCCCTGAGCCTCGATAGGATTTTGTGTGTGTTGAGGCAACCATAAGCCCTCATAATTATGATGATTGTGATGTGTTTGCGAGTTATTTGTGTGTTTTGAGAAGTCTAAGCTTTGGCTTAGCAGAGTAAAATCCAAGTTATACTTGGTCATTCGTGAAGTCTAAGCAGAGGTTTAGCAGCGTTAAAATCCAAGTTATGCTTGGTCATTCGAGATGTGTGATGAGTTATGCATTTGTGTGTTATGCGGTTGTTTGTACATATTTCATTCATTCATTCATATTTTCCTTGGGGGTAGATGCGATCTATGAAGGAGGGTATTTATGGTCTTCTACCTTGATCTTGGGGATTTTAGAGCAGGGGACCTCTCATTTGAGAGTTGAAATGAGGGGCGACCACGACCACGCTATACTATCCCGACTGGCTCCTGTTAGACTCGTTCTGGTGAGAGTGGATTGATAGGGTCCTTAGATCCGATCCATATCCTCCTAGACTACTCATATGCGTTTGCGTTGCGATGATACCACATGCATTTAGAGATAAAAGCATAAGAGCATTAATGCATTTGAGTTAATTGAGTTTGTGATTGAGTATGTATTGATGTGTGTGATGTGTTTTGTGTGTGATGTGTGTGTTTAGTTCTACCTATTTTCTTATAAGTATTTATAACATATGTGAGATATATTCCTCACTCTTCTGCTTTGTTTTTGGTATTTTGTTTAGGTTGTATACTTTTATAGGTGAACATATCTTTAAGAAAGAACAAAGAATAGTTGAATGATAAAGCTAAGTCTCCTAAGCCTTGATTTCGTAAGTGTTCTGATTAGGTGTGTAGTCGGGGAATAGAAAAATTATTTATTTTAAAGAAGTCTATTTAAAGTTTATTATATTTTTGTTAGTAAGAACTTATGAAGGCTATGTCAACGCCTAGTAATATTTTATTTGATTTTCTATATCTTGAAAGAGTTATTATTGTTACTGGATATACAGTGGTGGTGTGAGAGTGTATATCTAGGAAAGTTCTGGCTAGGAAAGACTTGGTATTTAAGAGTGTCCGTTAGTGACCCACCTCTCTTTTCTGTGAACTTACTAGGTGTATTAATTCACGGTCTACCGCCGTTGTTCTAGAAGGCAATATGACCCAGTAAAAGTTTTATTTTGAAATCTTATTTTCTTATTTTTATAATATTTTATTCATGAAGAGAATATATTAGAATTATTTTCTTTTCATTTTTCGAAAATTTTATATTTATTAATGAAAAACGTTTGGGGTAGAAGAGTGTTACATTCTTCTTTATATAGAATGAAAAATCAAGAAAATAAAACCTTATTCATTGAAAAAAAAACACTTTAAAATTATCTTATCATAGAGAAAAATAAATATATATATTTTTCAATATACGTGAGAATTATTAATTTCAAAATTTTATTTGAATTTTCTATTTTATATAATTATAAAAAGATTATTACATACTTTTAGATGAAAACAATTTTTAACTTAGAAACCGATTTATAAATTTCTCATATCATTTTCTAATAATTATGTATATCACCTTTATACAAAATAATATATTTTATATATTTAATTTGACAAAATTTAAACTAATATATTGAATGTTTTACATTTTTTTTTACTTTGATGAATAAAATATTATATATTTTTTTTGTCATTGAGAAAAAAAAAATTGTTTGAATCTGAATGAGACGTACTAGGTGACTATACCTTATTTTGATAGTAATAAGTAATACAATTTTATATATAATAATAGTATTGACAAACTTATGTAACAGGATTGAGAATTCACTCTATTTCACATGAAATAAAGAATGAAGTCCAATATCAAAATACAATTCTAGACGATATTTATTTTAAATTTCTTTACAAAACTTTTATGAACTGAAAACCTTTAGATGATATCATTATTTGCTGGACACATCAATCAATAATAGACTGTTCAACCTGTTATAACATTTTCACGTGTTCTTCAAATATTTCTAACTTCAAAACCAATCTGAATCTACTCACTTCAATGGACAATGTCAATGCATGTTTAGTGACAAAATCCAACATCAAATTTCATCATGTAACAAGTTTGGCAGAAATTTGTGACAAAAAGATATTAGTGATAGCATTAATGATGAACAGAACCATTAGTATTTCAAACATTTTAATGTAGTTAAATCATGATAATTTTAATATATAACAATATGATAAGAATAAGTATAATTTTAACACATTTCATTTATGCAGCAATCAAATAAAACAATATATATATTATTAAACACGAAAATTTCTTCATAATTAACATAATAATAACTTTGCAATAAGCACAAAAGATTAGAAAAAAAAAAATTATATCTGAGTTTGAAATAATATCCAAACCCGGCTTTTCAGTTTTCGCCATCACCAAAGATCCACCCGGTAACTGCAATCCCTTCTCACAATCCTAGCCTGCACTGTTAACTCATCCACCGTCACGTCACACTCAACTCTAACGGTGATCTTCCAAGTCGTAACGGACCCCACTTTAATTTTCACCGGCACACTCAACTCCAACGTTAACGGCAAGCTCCGTTCGGCCACGGCATCCCCCAATGCTCTCTTGTCCGACGCCGTCAGGTCCACGTCGTTTCCCGTCAGCACCGCCTCCAACACCGTCACGTTATTTGACGGCTGGTAAAGCGCCGGGAACGCGCCGTCACATAGCCTAACGTCATTGTAGAACATCGCAATGGCGCTTCCCTCCTCATAGTAGATTCCGATCTTGTTGTTGCCGTTATTGGATCTAACGGCGACGTCGAACTCCGGCGAGAAAGCCGCCGAAGTGAGGTTTACTCCCTTGATCGCGACGCTTTTGATTGCGTAGGCCGGCGCCTCCGGCCGGAAAACCAGGTAGAAAACACCAGCGGCGGCGCCGAGGAGAACGGCGAGGACGAAGAGGATGGAGATGAGCCAGCAGAGGAAACAGCAGCAACTGCACCGGCGAGGTTCCCGGCGATTATAGTGAGAGTAGCGACGGGAACTTTCTGGCGGGAGAAACTGCTTCCGGACCTTGACGACGTAGGCTCCCCCCACCGGTGGCATGGAATTCGCGGCAGCGGGAGGCGGCGCCGTTTGCGAGAGCGGCGAGTTTCGCGGGTGAATTCGGTCTGCCATCGGATGAGTCACTCCGTAACGAGTTAAGGGAGTGAGTGTGTTTTTTTCTTGCAGCGTTCGTTGAGAGTAGAAAGCATGTTATGTAAGAATTCGAAGCGAAAAAGGAAGAAGTAGAACTCTGCAATACGATGTCGTTAAGGGTATATGTGGAATTTCATGTACGTGTTTTTCTTTTCTTGGAAATTCCCTTTTGTTTTTGGTTTGGTAATGTATTTCTTTGCCATATTTAAACCCTAATAAAAAGAGTCACTTATTAATATTAATTTACTTACCATGAACTTTATCTAAAAATAATTAATGAAAATATTTCTTTTTCCTACCACGTTTTTCCAAATTGAATAAACTAAAGATTAATCTTACTCATTATACTATAATTGTCGCTGATATAATAATTTTCTTTTTCTGAATAGTGAAAATTAAATATTAATTTTTTATTATATTGATAATCCCTTGACATGTAAGTTCTGTATATTAACCCATCGAGCTAATTAATTAGAATTTCAAGGAAATATTAATGTTATTAAGAATTATTAATGTCATATTAAAATGTTATAATGTAGTTTTTTTACTGGATTACTGTTATTTTATTAATTAATTAATAATATTTGCTTTGAATATTAATAGAATATATAAAATTATTTTCTTACATAATATGATACAGCTTTATTTTTTAATTAAGATCTAAAAAATAATTTATAAAACATTTTAAAATATATATTAATGTAATATATAAAAATTATCATTAATGACTCAAAAGACCGAAAATTATAGAATATTTTTGAATTAAAGCTGAAAAATTGAGATAGTTCACATAAAAATTAATATATAAGATAAGATCAAATCACAGAAAGATGTTAAACTAAAGTTTGACAAAATATTAACTCTATTTATATAATTATTAGACATCCTATAAATGCCATCATGGATTAAACAATAAAATCCTTTCATAGGGATTTATGATGTCAGTTAAATATTTTAATATTAATTATTTTAAAACTATTAAATAATTAAAATGTAACTAATGTATATTCTCATAAATTTCAATACTGAAATTCCATTTTTCAATATAATAGATATCAAATTGTCTTACCTAAAGTAAGAATAGTATTTTTACTAAATAAGTTAATCTTTTGTAGTTTATGAAATTTTAATTACTATACTCAAACAAAACATTTTAAAAAATATATAATAATTAAATTCAAGCTGCATCAAAATTTAACATTGGAAATCTTCTAACATTTAAAATTTTTTCATCCAAATAAAATCTTAGAATATATGAAGTATTTGGTGTCCGATTTATTCCTTTTTTATTTTATTTTCTATAATAGGTTAATATCCTTCTTAATGTAGCAAAAGGTTACCTTAATATAATATTTTTCTATAATAGATTATTTTTCCTTCTTAATTTAGAAAAGATTACCTTAATATGATTATATACTTCACTGTCTTTAGGATATAAATAAATACAACCAAGCATTTTGAAGTAAATGGGTTGAACAATTATTTATCACGAAAAAAAATAAATAAATAAAATAAAATAATAATAATAATAAAAAAAAAGTTGTCACCAATATTTATTAAAAAAAAAAATTTTAATTATTCACGAAACCAATTTTTAAGTTAAAGGTCGATTATGTATAGAAAAATCTTTCATAGTTAATTAAATCTATTATTTATATTTTAAAATTTATTTTCCCATAAAATAATTAAAAAATTAATTTAAATATAAATTATTAACTTGATTTATATTATATATTTTTTTTAAAATTATTATTATGATAAGAATAATTATAAAAAAATAAAAATTAATATTTTTAAGTTCGATGGAAGTAATCTTATTCTTTTATCTAATTTTTTTAAAAACAATATTTACGAGTTGATATTTTTTAATTTAATTTTTATTTTAATTAAATTAATGATTTTTAAATTATCACAGTATATATATTTTAAAATAAAAATTAACAAAATATATCTTTAATTTAATTTATTGGAAAAATTTAATTTATTGGATGTTTTAATTTTATAACAATTTTATTTTATTTCAATAATATTTTAAAGACATGAAATTATTTTTATTTGTACCTAAAAATCTTATATTTTAAAAAATCATGTAATTAAAATTTTTCACTATTACATTATCTATAACAATAATTTTTTATTAATTTTAATTTTAATTATATACTACTTATTTTATTAAAATTGTATTAATATTGTTTGATATTTAATTCAAAGAAGATATTTAAGATAATAAATTATTATAATTTCATAATTAAAAAAATGTATCCATTAATTTTATATTTATTTTTAAATATTATTATAATTTTAATTAAAAATATAAAATTTAATGTTAAAGCTAACGAAATATTTTTTTTAAAATAATTTTAAATTTTATATATTTTTAGTTATAAAAAGAATTAAGATAATAAGTTATTTATCAAATACTATACTTAAAATTAAAAAAAATATCATATGTAAATAATTCCAATATCCATTCTCAAATACTATACTTAAACTTTATAAATATTTTACATAAAATTAATTTTAAATTTTTAAATTTTTAATTTATAAAAATGTATTAAGATAAAAAATTATCACAATTTATATTTTATATATTTGAATAATTATTTTTTATTAATTTTAATATTATTAAAAAATAATTTTTAATTAAAACAAAATTTAATTAAAATGTTAATAAGTTATTATTATTATTTTAATATTATAATTAAGATTTTAGTTAGAGAAAACCTTTAAAATTACAAAATGTCATTATTCACACTTTAAGAAAGATGCCCATAAAAAAAAGGAAAATAAAGAAAGATATTACATCTTTATTATTTATATTAAATTTAATATAATTCTCAAGACATTAAATTTAATTAAATATATTATAATTATTAATTAACGAATTTTAGTTAAAATTAGATAAAATAAATTGTTTCTTAAAATTGAAAATAATAATAATTAATGATATATTAATTTTATTTTTGTTAATATAAAATTTATTTTTTTAATATTTATGATAATTTTTATGAGAAATAATTAGAAGAAAGAAAATAATAACAAATGATATAAAAGAGATAATAAAAAATTTATTTCATGTAATTGAGATGTCTGAGACTGAATTGAAAGAATGAAAAGGAAAAAAAATAAAATAAAGTTGTTTAAATTGAAGGGAAGAAAATAAAAATGAATAAAAATAAAATAATATTATTTATTATTATTAATTTTGTAATTATTTTTAATATTTTTAAATATTATTATTATTATTATCATAAAAAAATATAATTTAATATTATTATTTATAAATTTCTTAATTATTTGGATATGTTATTAAATAAAAATAATAAATAAATATTATTTTTAATATATTTTTAAATTATTATTATTATTATTATTATTATAAAAAATAAAAAATAAATATATTATTTTAATATTATTAATAATTTTTTAAATATTTATATTAAAATAAAAATAAATAGTTATTAATAATTATTTATTATTATAATAATACAAAAAATATATTAATATTTTAATATATATATATATATATATATATATATAATTGTAAAACAACATAAGTGATATTTTTATACTTTCTTCGCATTTCTTTGTTGTTAAGTGCGGAAAGATAATTAAAGTTTTTTTTTGTTTTAATTTATGTTTTTATGCTAGATTTTTCCACTTTCTTTATAAATATTCATCCTCTTACTTTTTAATCGTTGATCCAAACACACTATGACATAATGATATAAAAATTCAAAATTATGGATATATTCAAGTATTCAATATTACTTGTTAAAAAAGAAAATTATTCAAAGTTCAGTTAAGTAAAAAAAATATGAAATTCTATATAATAATCTATATACCTTCTTAAAAAATGATTTTTTTTTTTAGAATTACCTATTCTATGTTCTTTTAAAAAGAACTGTCATAATGGTAAGTGAAAAATATAATAAAATTATCTTTCATATTTATTAAAAAATATAGAAAATTTATTAAAAAAAAAAGAATTTATCTATAAAATTAGATTTTGAGTTTGAGAGTTAAAAAGTATTAGTATTTTATAAAATTTATCATAAAAATATCCAAATAATTAATTAAGAGTATTATTTATATTTTAAATTATTTATTTTATTCTAAGAATAAATAAATAAATAATTTAAATAAATATTATTAATTTAATTTTTATATGTTTATATTTATTATATAACTTTAAAATTGTTATTATTATAAAATAATTATTACAAAATAAATATAAATATTATATTACTTTTAGATCGAAAAGAATAATTTTTCACTGTTATGTATTATAATGAATTAATTAATTTAATTCTCTAACTATAATACTAACTCATTAAAATATTATTAATTAATAAAAAATAACTATCGTATAACGAATTATAACATGTAGTATTTATATTATTATTAAGTTTATTATATTATTTAGAATTCTTAACAATTCTTTTTATACAATGTATAATACTTTTTAATTCAAAAGAATTCTTCTCACAGTACAAACGATGTTTATTAATTACTTTTACTTATATCATTTTTACTTATATTATTATAATATTAACAAACATATAAAAAAAATTAATATAAATAAATCAAACACCATAAAATTTACATTATATTTATATAAATATACTTATTCATTCAGTTATGTTCTAAATAATCAAACATGGTAAATTTTTCACTCATATATATATTATCACATTCAATCACTCATATCAACTTAAGAGTACTAGACAAATTCTTCTAAAAAAATATAGAAATCTTTAACATCCAAAACTAACATATGCTCATGCATCACAGTTACTAGACTATAAATTAACCCTTTAAATCTTTTTCACCTTCAACTACTTTGTCTATTCCCATACTAGCAACATGCTCTATCCTCATACTAGCAACCACACGTTAGGCTAATTCTTTCTTATACTATCAAAGAATTGATGACTCCTCTCATCTAGTGATAAGTGAATAAAAACCATCAACTTCTCACCATATGGTACGCTTATCTACATGAATAGATTATCACTTAAGTTTGGATATCTTATTATGATATCTTAAGAATCTTATATGTACACTAATTTCTATACCAAATAGTATCCCTTGATAACTACTTGGCTCACACACATCAAATAACACATAACAGTTTCATCATCACATAGTTTGTCACACATACTTAAAGGAATTATTTAATGACACACAATCCATCACACAAACATATAAGAATCCTTTATCGGCGCATAACTTGTCTCACTGGCATAATTTTCACAATTTATCATGTAACCAATCTTATATCATGCTTCACAAAATTTCATATCTATATACTCTTTCAAATTTAATATAGAATATAAAATAAATTTTTAGAAACAGAATATTTTCGCCCAAATGAAAATCCTTCCAAGAGTAGTAGATCTAATATGATTTTCTCGCTAAAGTGAGAAAATTGTTGCTCAAGCAAGAAAATTTTCATTCAAGTGGGAAAGTTCTCTTTATGAGAATCTTGTCGCTCAAGTGAAAATCACGTTGCAAGCTCACTTAGGGATTTTTGCTCAAGCAAAATATTTTTCGCTCAAGTGACGATCCACACTCAAGGACCTTTGCTCAAACTAAAATTTTTCACTCAAGTCGTGGTCCCCTATGCACTAGACCAGATTAAACATAAATATATTTTTACCAATTGAGTTTCGCCTCACGCATGAATTTCTACACACATATCTCATTCAACACAACGTTATCATAATCTCATCATATATTTTACACAATATCAAGTTATTTCTCACACATCAAATCTCAATATATAAGAATATTTTTATCAAACACATAACATGCACAATTAAATCCTATTAGCTTTCCTTACCTCTAAAATATTTTTTTTAAGTAAGTACTCTAAAAATTAGGGTAATTAAGAATTCACTCTAAATAAAATTCTAATCAGATAGGATTACTCTACTCTTCAAGAGCTTTCACGTGGTGTTCTCGGATCTTAAAACAAATGAGAGATGAATGAGAAATTTTAGAAAGAAATTGAATGATCTTAGAGAGGAATTTTTAGAGAAATGGAAATTTTTAGAAAAAGAGAGGGAGAAAAGGTAAAATTCCCTATTTATACATTTCTATCCTTCTTAAAGAATTAAGGTTCATCCAAGAAATAAAAATGCTCACTTAGCCCTTATAAGGGCCAAACCTAGAGTAATTGGGTGGATCTTGGACGCAATTACTTGGGAAAGGGAGGAAATATATAAATAGGAAAATTTTCTCATTTCCCCTCATTTATAATAAAATTTTGAACCCTTCTCTCTAATTCTCTCAAACTCTCTCAAATCCTCTCTTTCATTTCAAGATTTCTCACTCAATTTGCATTTGTATTTGTTTAAAGATCCGAGAACACTATAAAGAAGCTTGTGAAGTAAGAATCAAATCTATTCGATTAGAATTTGCAATTAAATAATTTTTAAGTTCCTCTAATTTTTAGAGCACTTTGTTCAAATTTCCTAGGGATTTTCTATTCAATTTTAGGAAATTTCGCTCTAGATCCATAGTAGTTTAGATGATTTTGTATTTAGGATATTGTAGAATAAGATAGAGAAATCTTGATTCATCTTGTGTAACACCCTTCTACCCCAAAATGTTTTCAATTAATAAATATAAATTGACAAAGGATAAAAGTAAAAGAATTCAAATATATTCATTTTATAAAGAAGAATTATGAAAACAAGGAAATACAATTTCGAAATAAAACTCTTACTCTGAGTCATATTGCCTACTAGAACAACGACGGTAGACCGTGAATCGGTACACCCAGTGAGTTCCTAGGAAACAGAGGTGGGTTACTAACGGACACTCTTAAATACCAAATCTTTCCTAGCCAGAACTTTTCTAGACATACACTCTCACACCACCACTGTATATCCAGTTACAATAATAACTCTTTCAAGATATAGAAAATAAAATATTACTAGGCGTTGACATAGCCTTTATAAGTTCTTATTAACAAAACATAATAAACTTTAAATATACTT
>BDMB01000103.1:120997-265488 GCA_016859785.1 Macrotyloma uniflorum
ATATATATATATATATATATTATACATTTTTTTTTCTCAAAAATTGGGATGTTACATCTTGAATTGGGAAAAAACTTAGATTAGAGGTAAGAGAAGTTAATTAAACTTTTCTTAGATTCTAAGTATTTGATAAAAGTGTTCTTGTATATATGGAAGTATGATTAGTGTGAGATTAGTATTTTGTTGAAGTTATATGATGAGGAAATGGGTATTATTACATTTTTGTGTGTATATTGTGTCATAATTTCATATAAGAGATGAAGATTAAGTGTTGAAAGTGCATTTTTCATAGTTTATTGTTTGGTACACAAGGGACCATTGCTTGAGCGACCAAATTTTGTTCCAGCGACAACCCTTAGATGTTCTCTCGGCATGGTTTTCATTTGAGCGAAACCATCTTACTTAAGTGAAGAATACCAGTTGTTCTCAAGACTATTTTATCTTGAACGAAGAACTTTTGCTTAAGTGACGAGCTTTTTGCTCGAGTAAGAATCTTTTCGCTTAAGCGAAAAGTGCCACATTAGAAATATTGCTCTGGTAGTATTTTTGCTTGAGGGAAACCATCTCGCTAGAGCAAAAATTTACTATTCTTGGAGAGTTATTTATATTCTAATTTGAATTAAAGGAATATATTAATGTATAATATGGTAAAAAATGAGCTGAAACTTATTTTCTAATGATTTGTGAATTTTTATATACTTGTGAAGTTTTACCGAACATAAAATGGAAATTATTATATGATAAATCATTGCGACTAGATGCTTGTGAAATGTAGTGAAAGATGAAAGATTTATTGAGTAATAAGTTGTGGATTCTATATAATTGTGAAATTTATGGAACATGATATGAAATTAGTTATATAATAAAATGTGGAGATCATGTATTAAGACTTGTGGTAAAATATAAATTAAGATTGATTATATGATGAATAATGGAAATTGCTTATGAGATGAGATTGTTGTGTGCTTAAGATGGTTGTGTGCTTAAGATAATTGTATGTCTATGAGATTGAGATGAATTATATGTTGGGTTATATGTCTATGTGATTGGATTGTATGGTTTGTTAGGTATAAAATGATTGTGTTATTTGTGTATGAGTTAGATAGTTACCACCAATTACTATTTAATATAGTTTTAATGTAGATATGGAATTTTCAAGATGTCTTTTAAAGGGTATTCAAACTTTAATGGTATTCTAGTCACGTAGATAGGAATACCATGTGTTGAGAAATCGATGGAGGTTTTAACTATACTTATCATTACAGTGGGCTGAGTCATCCTGTTTTAATATGTGTTTAGGAATCATTTTGACATGCGGTTGCTAAAAAGAGTATAGACCGGTGATCTTAAGGTGAAATAAGACTTTTTAAGGGATTGTGTCTATGGCCTGATAACTAGTATGTATGAGCTGGTATTAGTTCCTGAGATTAAGAATTCTATATAACTTTCTAGAAGAGTCAATATAGTATTTTAAATACATATGAGTGAATAAGTATGATGAATGTATGTGGTTGAATACTTTATTATGATTATTTGAGTACATAAATATACTTGAATAAATGACTATGATGATATAATATGGATTACATATTACTATGATTGATTTTGTTTTAATTAATTTAACCTTATTATTCTATGTTTGTGGATTTATTAATATATAATGATCATGTCTTAATTTAGAAATAAATAATAATATAGGAAAAGTTAAGTAACAGATTCATATCTTAACAACGAGAAGAATAAATATATTTGTATTATGATTAATGTTTAAATATTAATGTTTTTATGTAATAGACTTAATCAGAAAAATATAATTATAACATGTATATACATTTCAAAATTTTATTGACAAGATTATTATTTTATTATAGATAAAATATTAACATTTTTCTTATTCGTTATAACCCTTACATATTCAAATATAATAAAATATAAAAATTATATAATTTTTTAATAAAAAAATATTTGTGAGTAGATAAATTTTAAATTTTATTATTTTATTAAATCTCAATATTTATGAAATGTCTCCGTTCATAAATTTGAGAAAATTTAACAGAGTATACATATTCAAATCAATTTATTTTAAAAAAATTAATTTTTTATTATCATTTAAATATTTAATTAAAAAAATCTAGAAAATGTTTAATAAAAAAAAAGCTATAAAATGACAAACTGTCACAACGTGTAACTTTATGTCCTTGAATTAAAAAGGATGTTTCATTAAATTAATCCATTCCTTAATTTTACATATAACCAAAATTAACTTTAAGTTAATTAAATATTTATAAAATATATTAATTTAAATAAAAAAATTAAAATGAGAAGTGATTATAACTTATAATTTGGTTAAATAGTTAATCCTCTATTAAAATTAAGATGTAGCATCTAATTAATTTTTAAATATTAACTTTTATTTTATTAACTTCTACAAAATTATAATTATTTTATTATAATTAATTTTTATTTAATTATTTTCATTTAAAAAATTTGATATTATTATTATTATAATTTAAAAAATAAAAATGATAACAATTTATTAGAGTTATTGAAAAAGAAAGAAATTAGGCAAGAAAAGTTAAACTCCATGAGACGCAATTTATTAAACTTTGAAATCATTATTAAAAAATTGACATCGTTTAAACCTAAATAAAGCCAATCACTACACAGGCAAATGGAAGAATAAATTGAAATGGGCTTGGCCCGTATGAAGGAAACGCTGCAACCATCCACCAAATCCAATGGGCTCGTGTTCGTGTAGATTTAATTTGGGCATCATCTTTACAACTAAATTTGGTGAAGAGCTTGTTTCCTTGTTATGCTCATGAAAGAAACTAGCAAACAATAAGATGATGATATTTCTTATGATTTTTATTTTCTTAGTTCCTTGTAAAGAATATTCATAGAAATAAGATTTAAGAGTAAATGAGTTTCTATAGAGATTCTTTATATGTTGTGAGGAGGTTATGATAACTTCCACCACTTTCATTAATACACATGATCAGTCAGATTCTAATCATTTGGTAGTTCTTTTGGTGGTTCTCTTTGATAGTTCTCTTGGTGGTTCCCTTTGGTGGTTCTCTTGGTTTACTTGTTGGCAAATTGTTGTTGGTTGACTTACCAGTATCAATTTGAAGAGGGATGTTAATGATGAATATATTTTATTATCTTTTATAGACTAGTTATTAAGAATCTCTTAATTATATATTCCGAAGAATCTATCATAATGGAGAGTAATTTGACAACTTAATCTGAAGATCTAATAATGTGTATTAGAATCTGACTGATCATGTGTATTATTCATAAAAGGTTGAAAAGTAGAATTTTACTCTAACGGGTTTCAAAACCGATCTTTTCTATTATTAATTTTATTATACTTTTCATTTCAGAAATTTAATCCATTTTTTAGTTTAGTAGAATTCTAAAGGGATTCTTGATTGTGTTTCACATTTACATTATATAATCATGCAATCAAAAAATTAAGAATAAATTTATATATAGTAGACATGTACTTTGTTATAATATGTAATGAATAGAAATAAGAAAAGTGTAAATGAAAAAAAGGAGGTTACAACTAGCAAGAATCACGTGACAACTTATCCTCAAATCATGATAATAAGGCATAAACTCAGAAATAAAAAATAGCTAACATTAGGTTGAACAACTATTTACAGAGAGGAAAATAATAATGTATAACTCAGTTTTAGAGAGAGAAAAGGGATGAGGGTTATATGAGCTAAATTAGTTTCTTTTTTTGGGTTTTTTTTTTGAATAATGTTCTTCAAAATTACTTTTTCCTCTGTAAGAAATATATTACAAATAAATAATATTAAAAAAGTTTAAAAGATTATTTACAAGCTCACCACCAAATTAGTAAGAAATTTTTTATACAAAATACTTTTACGAAGGTTTTATCAGTATGATTGATGTTATAAGAAGAGGTTCAGTTATGAATAAAACTCTTTTAGGAATTTAATTAAAACTATAACCGCAAAACAAAACTCCCCTAATGACAAAAAATTTAATTAAGACCATAATTACTAATTCTCAAAAATTCATAAATTTACAACTATTAAGAATTTTTTTAGATCTAAATTAAATATTACAAAATTTTCTAATGATTAAGATAGTTTGTTAGATTTGTAGTTCAACTCAATAATACTTATGAATATTCTAATTTAATATAATAGAAATAGTCTAAATTTTTTGTATTTATCTAACTTAATAAACTTTTACTTAAACTAAATTTTTTATTAATAAATATTATTCTAGTGTAGATAAGGATTATGATCAAATTTCGGACATAATCTTTCAATTTTTTTTATTATCACAGTTGTGACATATTCAATATTCAAGGATTCATTTCCTTTATATTTTTTTATTTTCTTTGTTATAAATTATAATTCAAATTTCAATGACTTTAATTTTCACATGTATGATAACTTTTTTACTTTCCTTTTTCTTCTATTTTCTTCACTACTTTCTTAGATACCTTCCAGCTGCAATAAAAATGTATAAAAAATTAAACAACTTTTTTATTTACAGCGAAAAAGCATTCCACCTTTTTATGTGGGAGAAAAGGGTGTTATTAGGTTAAACTTATGAAGCCATGTTCTCACCCATCTTTGTATTAATCTTAGAAACAATTTCCCCAAGAAACTAGTCATTTCATGCTTTTAGAATCACTATCTCATATTTTAATAACTTTTTACTTTTTTAAAAAGGAGATAATTCAGAGAAAGAGGAAAAGAAATAGTTTTAAAATATTAATATAATATATATAAAGTTACTCACAATTTTATAAGACAATCAACCTAATATTAATTAAAATATGAGACATTATCAATTTAGTCTTTATAAAATAAAATTCTAATTTTATCTTTAGCTAAAAATGTAAATTTTAATAAAATTCTAAATTTATTAAAAATATATGTAATATTATAGCTTAGTTACAAAATAGTTCTTAATTTATTTTAAAATTAGATCTTAACAATATATTTTAATAATAAAATAGTCCTGAAAAAATTTAACACTATCTTGAAAATATGATGAATTTTATCTATTAGTAGGGTTTGAGAAAGGTAGATCCACCAAGACATCTTACATTCCTTTAAAGCTTACCCTTTAACTATGGAAAAAAAATATATCATTAGGGTTTACTTTTATATTCCATATTATGTGTTTTTTTCTTATTTAGGTTTAGATAAACTTTTGGTCCTTCAAGCATTATATTTGGAAAATTTAATCTTTTAAATTCAAATGATTCACTCAAGTATCATAAGTATAATCCTAATTTTTAAATCAAAATAGCGTCAATTTAACTCTACACATAACATAATTGTACAGTATTAGTTTTTTCATTAATTAAAATTTCTATACATGAATTAATTGATTAAAATAATTGGAATACTTTAAAATTCAATTGACACAGTTGGAATATGAAAAATCAATATCAATATTTAAAGAATATTTGGTAGAAGAAATTTCCTAAAAAATAACATATTACTTAAACTATATTTTTCCAGCAATAGTTTTTAGTCCAGTTTTCCATAAAAATATGCTTAAGAAGGATGTGATAATTTAAATTTTCTGAATTGAAATAAAAAATTATTGAAAAAAAAGTACCATATAATATTTTAAATAATTTAATATGATAATAAATTAAATTTTTTAGTAAAAATACATATTATTGTTTATTTCATGAAAATTTATATAAATATTCATAATAATATTTTTTTTATCAACCATATACTCTTTAATTATTTTTTACAAGAATCATAATTATTAGAATTTAAAATTTTCGAGTATGAAAAAATTTTCTTGGAATAACCTGCACAATTGGATTAAAAAAAAAAATGGCATATAAATATATTTTTAGTTTAATAGTATAAAATTTAAAATCTTTATTTATTATGGAAAATTTGATAGAGAAGTTGAAAAAAAGTGAGAGATTCCACTTTCTTCCAAATGATAATAATTATATATATATATATATATATATATATATATATATAACCTTCATTTGCCAACCTAATAAATATCATATTTCTTGTTTTGTAGGATATTTTATAATTTATATATAATTTGTTTTTTTTTTTCATATCATTAAATTTATAAGATATTTTATAGAAAAGTTACAATGTAAAAGACACTATGATATTTTGTTGGCTACCTTTTGAATTACATTATAATTTTATTATTTTGGTATTGTATTTAAGTGGTTATATTTTCTTTGTATTTGGTGTAGTTATTCTTCTTATCAGTGATTGCAGCAGATCTGCATATAGAAGTGTGAAAGAATAGTTGGCGAAAGATATTAGAAGACTTTGGTAAGCCCCAACTAAAGGCAAAAAAAACTTTGATTGAGATTATGTGTATGTATGAATGTATTTAATAATATGAAAAATTATAATGTAAAGGGCACTATGCTATTTTGTTGGCTACCTTCTGAATTATATTGTGATTTTCTTACTTTGGTATTGTATTTAAGTGGTTATATTCTCTTTATATTTGGTGTAGTTATTCTTCTCATGAGTGGTTGCATCGGATCTGTATATTGAGCTATGAAAGAATAGTTGGCACAAGATATCAGAAGACTTTGGTAACCCCCCAACTAAAGGCAAAAAAAACTTTGATTGAGATTATGTGTATGTATGAATGTATTTAATGATATGAAAAGTTATAATGTAAAGGACACTATGCTATTCTGTTGGCTACCTTCTGAATTACATTGTGATTTTATTACTTTGGTATTGTATATAAGTGATTATATCTTCTCTGCATTTGGTGTAGTTATTCTTCTCATCAGTGGTTGTAGCGGATCTGCATATTGAGGTGTGAAAGAATAGTTGACGAAAGATCTCAAAACACTCTGGTAACCCCCAACTAAAGGCAAAAAAACTTTGATTGAGATTATGTGTATGTATGAATTTATTTAATAATATGAAAAGTTATAATGTAAAGGGCACTATGCTATTTTGTTGGCTACCTTCTGAATTACATTGTGATTTTATTACTTTGGTATTGTATTTAAGTGGTTATATTCTCTTTACATTTGGTGTAGTTATTCTTCTCATCAGTGGTTGCAACAGATCTGCATATTGAGCTGTGAAAGAATAGTTGGCACAAGATATCAGAAGACTTTAGTAAACCCCCAACTAAAGGCAAAAAAAACTTTGATTGAGATTATGTGTATGTATGAATGTATTTAATGATATGAAAAGTTATAATGTAAAGGGTACTATGTTATTCTGTTGGCTACCTTATGAATTACATTGTAATTTTATTACTTTAGTATTGTGTTTAAGTGTTATATTCTCTCTGCATTTTTTGGTGTAGTTATTCTTCTCATCAGTGGTTGTAGCGGATCAGCATATAGAGGTTTAAGACTAAAGCTAATTAAAACAATATTGATCATTCTTGTATTGAGATTTACTCCTCACCTCTTCCGCTCTCTCACTACATATTAGCACTGGTATACACGGTTAGTTATTTCAGTAAAACATTTCAATTTTCAATATATTTAAGGGCAAAGAAATAGTGCTAGCACCCAAAAAAACTAAATCCACCTTGTTGACACCCAATTTTGTCCGGAAGATAAAAAAAAATAATACAAATATATATATATATACTTTTTTTTTATTATTTATTTATTAATTATGATTATTTAATTATCATTAAAAATATAAGATATGAATAATTTTTTTAGAAGTAATTATTTTTATTTGTTTATTTTATTTTTACTATATATTTATCTATTTTCGTAAAATGAAATAAATAAATAAAAAAAGGGACGACCCAAATAAAAAAAATGAAAATGAAGTATAGATTAAAAAAAAAAGACCCAAATTGAAGGAACCCATGGCCCAAGTAATTTAACCTAAGGGTAACCTAAAAGCAAAAAGGAGGCAATAATAAGAAGGGGTGGGCAGCTGTAAAAAAGAGGACACGAAAAAAAGAAGGAAAGAGGAAAAAAAAAAAAGAGAGGAAGAGGAGAAGAAAAAAGAAAGAAAAAAAGGGAGGAGAGGAAGAAGAAGAAGCACGATATTTGGAAGATAGAAAGCTAAATTTGGAAGTATTGTTTCTTGGTCTTTGCATTGTCTTTTTTATTTATTACTTTCATGCTTTTATTATTACCTTTTCCCCAAAGGTGTTTGTCTGGCATTGATGCTCATAAATGAAAATGTTTCGGTTGTTGCGTCGGTGATATTTTATATTTATGGTTTCCAGAATTTTTCAACCAATCCGCCTTTCCTTTCCCTTTCCCTCTTTTTCCTTCTGATTTCTGATCTTGTATCCGAGTTTTTATATTAAAACAAAAAAAAATTGGATGCTTAGCATGGAAGAGTGAATCATTAGCATATATGGAAGTGCTGTCAAAGTTCTTAACTGGCACACTAAACTCAATCACTCGCAAATGTATGGTTTTGTTTGTCACTATTTTGATCCTTAGAGCACTGTTGTTCCCATCCTTCCCTGACTTTTGTGAGATTGAATGGAGCAACCTTGTATATATCCTTCTCCCAATCACAACAACCCCTAAATCTGCTCACCTATTTGCCTCTTTCCCTTGCAAAAACCATACCCTCCTTCCCAACCTCCGTCTCAGACACGTCTCAGCCTCGGCAGCTTCGACCCCAACCCCTCCATCCAAGTTGACAAATCTCCACTCTCTGCTGCTCCTTCCAAGGTTCTTTTCCCTTTCGGGTCGGCCACGGTTTCGACCTCCATCGTTTGGAACCCGGTTACCCCCTAATCATCGGTGGAATTAACATATCCCACGAAAGAGGTTGCGAGGCTCATTCCGATGGTGATGTTCTGCTTCACTGCGTCGTCGATGCTATTTTAGGGGCGTTAGGTCTTCCTGATATAGGCCAAATATTTCCGGATTCTGATCCTAAGTGGAAGGGTTGTGCCTCTTCCGTCTTCATCCAATAATCTACTTATGCATACAACCACCTTTTCTTGTTTTTTTATTATTATCATTTCTTCCTTTTTTATTTACCTATCTCATGTTATTATAATTTATACATTTATTTATTTATTCATTTATTTTAGTTTAGTTTATTTTATTTTATATATATTTTATATATTTTTTTCTTTTTTCATTTTATCATTTTATCATTTTTTTTACTTACTGTTATTATTTACTTATTTTTATTTTATTTTTTTATTCAAATTAGTTATTCATCATCATATAATAAAAAATCTTGACCATTTATATATATATAATAATAATAATAATAATAATAATAATAATAATAATAATTAACAAATCTAAAATTTAATTTAACATTTTGTCTAACTTGCAATTCATTCGATAATTAATATTCAATATGTTACTAAAAAAAAGAAGGAAAATTATGTTGAATTCTAATTATATATATGATTGCACACGTCATTGTATATTTAGTATTCAATTATATAAAAATGATAATTTTAATATACTGATCTCAAATAAGAATCGTAATATGCTAATTTAAATTAAATAGGTTTTTCTAAATACTAAATTATGATATCAATAATATATCAATTTATCTTAAGAAGGGTAAGGATCTAGTATGATCGCGTGCATCATCTTATATCCTATATCTCATTTTTTATTAATATTTTTATATAAATTTATAATCATTGAATTATATGATTTATGCTAAATTCCTTATATATATATAATATATATATATATATATATATATATATATATATATATATATGACCACATGCGTCATTATATATTTCGTTATTTTTATCAAAGTTTATTCAAATTATAATTTTAATTTTATAAATATTTACTAATGATTCTATAATAAATTCTTTTTTATTAAAAAATTTTGGTACCAACTTTTAATATGATTGTGAAATTTACTCTTCCTTTTCATGTTAAAAAGTTGTTTAGATGTTTGTACAATCATATGCATTATCTTACATCTAATGTTTATTATATTTAAGTTTTTTTTTTATATCACCTATATATAAAATAATCATTTAAATATATATATAGTGTCAATACCCAATTTCGTCTGGGGATTATATTTTTTTAAAAATAAATAATAAATAAAAAAAATTGAAAAAATAAAAAGGTAGAAAAATATATATTATTATGTTTGAAAAATGCTAAAAAAATATAGGATAATATTTTATGGATATATAAAAAATACATTTCTAACACATTTTTTAAAAAAAGAAAAAAATTTACAAAATTATAATAAATAAATAAATACAAAAAGAGGACCCAAAATAAAAAAAATAAAGTATAGATAGAAAAAAAAAAAGGGGAACCCAAATAAAAAAAATGAGGTAAAAAAAAAAAAAGAAGAGACTCAAACCAAGGAACCTTGGCCCAAAAGAAATAACCCTAATTTTTAACCTAAGGGTAACCCTAAAAGTAAAAGCATGGGCAATAATAAAAAGAGGAGAGGGTGGCTGTAAATGGGGACATAAGAAAGGGGGCACGGAAAAACAGTAAAAAAAAAAAAGAGAAGGCAACAACGAAAAGAGAAGAAGAAGAAAAAAAAAAGAGAGGAGGAGAAGCAGGATAGAAAATCAAATTTGAAGGTATTCTTTCTTAGTTTTTTATACTTTTATTATTATTGTTTCACACTTGATTGGTGTTTGTTTTTTATATTCATGGTTTGTTTTACACTTGATTGGCGTTTGTTTTTATATTGATTGGTTTGTGGAGTGTGTTGTGGGTCATAGCCACTGGTTTGTGGAGTGTGTTGTGGGTCATAGCCACCATCACATTCACTCACTCACCCCTTTTATCTCCGTCCCTTTTTTTTCTATTTTATAAACCAAAATCATCCCTTCAACACCATTTCGCTTTCTTTTATGTGTTCTCACTTTTGTCTCTCCAAAAAAAAAAACCGCATCATCTACTCTCTTTCTCCGATCTCTCTGCCATCGCTACAAGTTTAGTAAGAAACCTTGGCAATTAGAAAATCAGGGTTTTAGGTGGCCATGAGAGGAGGAAGGAGAAATTTGAAGAGGGCAACAGAAGAAAAACATGTAACCCTTCAAGATGGGCAAAGCATCGTGCAGAAAAGCATGTGGGTTAAATGAGGGAGCTATGTTATTGTTGATGCAACTAGAAAGGAAAAGGCTCTTGAATCGGGTAGCAAGGTTGCATGCTTTGTTTCTCAAGTTCTTGGCCTGGAAATTTTAAATCTACGGTGGTAGATGAATCAAATGAAATTTCTACCTCCCCACGAGAGAATGAATTGGAGGATAGTGATGATGATGTGGCATATGGGGGGAAAAGTGGCAGCGGTGATGTGGGTTGCGTTTGGCCAAATCCCTTTTATTTTTATTTTTATTATTTCTTATATTTTTTATTTATTTATATTATGTTATTGTAATTTATTTATTTTTTATTTATTTATGTATTTATTTATTTATTTTATTTTATTTTTATTTTATCATTTTATTATTTATCTTTATCTTTTTTTTTTATTATTATTCCAATTAGTTTATTTATCATAATAAAATAAAAAATCTTGATTATTTTTATAAAAAAAAAAATAATTAACAAGTCTAAAATTTAATTTAACATTTTGTCTAACTTGCAATTTATTAGATAATTCCAACATTTACCATGTCAAAAAAAAGAGAAATTATGTGAATTCTAATTATATATATGGCTACTCACGTCATTTTATAATTAGCGCATAATTTTAATGTACAGCTTTTAAATAATAATTTTGATATAATTTTAGTTAATTAAGTATACTTGCTTAAATAATAAATCTATATATTAGGTTATCATGATAGTTTTATCATAAGAAGGATAAGGGTTAAGTATGATCACGCGCATAATCTTATACCTGATATCTTATCTTTATTAAAAATTTAAATATATATTTACATTTTTCTTTTAAATTTAATTGATCTATTTATATCTGTCATGTCATTATATATTTTATTTTCTCAAAATTTACTCAAATTATAATTATAATTTTATAAATATTTACCAATAATTCTATAATAAACCTCTTTTTATTAAAAAAATTTTTGTACCAACTTTTAATATGATTGTGAAATTTACTCTTCCTTTTCATATTAAAAAGTTGTTTAGATGTTTGTACAATCATGTGCATTGTCTTACATCCAATACTTATTATATTTAAGTATTTTTTTTTATATCACCTGTATATAAAATAATCATTTAAATATATGTATGGCTATACACGTCATCTTATATTTAACTTTTAACTAAAATTTATTCCGATAAAATAAATATGTTTCAATTATTTTAAGCCAATTTATATAGCGATCTATAATATCAATGTATAGTTTACACTATCTTGATTTATTATAAGATTGATAAAAAAGAATAAAATATATAATTTATTTTCAAAACTCACTTATCTTTAAAATTACTAAAAAAAAAAAAACAAATAACACCAGGAAGAATTACGTAACCCTAATTTTTCATTCTAAATGGAAATACGTAGGACAAGGTTAATATCTTGTCGGGCCTAAATAAATTCTAATTTAATATTTTTCTTTTTTAACAATAATAATTTTAAAAATTATTTTTACTTTATAATATTTTATTTGTTTATAGGGGAAACAAATATTATAAGGTCATATTTATTTTGCATATTTAATTGAAAGGTAACCGTCTTAAGACGGACGTTGTGGGGTGATGATACCTTCCCTACACGTAATCGATTCCCGAACCCATTTTAGTTTTTCCATAGTTTTTCTTAAATAACTATGGTGGCGACTCCATTTCTTTTTACGTTCGCCGGTCTCGTCGTGACCCCGGTTGCGACAAATGGCGACTCTACTAGGGACTTATTTGTCTAGAGAGTCAAGCCTAATTAATTAAATATGCAAGATATATGTTCTTATTTATTTGTTTTCCCTTTTTTTTGTTTTCTATATTATTGTGTTTTCTTTTGCTAGTTTTTTGTCATGAATATTTGATTGTTTTCCCTTTTTAATATTTTTGGTATATTGTCTTTTCTTTTGCTATTTATTCGCCACAAATAAGTATGTGATTTGACAATTGAACGCTAGGGTAGATGACAACTGTTATATCTGTCTGAGACTTTTCTGGTTATTTTGCAGGTGAGGGGTTATGGGTTTGCATCATATGCTCCCTTCACACACACACTACGACATATCTTGTGCATTGAGTAAGGCTCTACACCCGAGTCTGAGTGAACTTAGAAATAGGGGGGTTGTGTAGCAGTGTCATTTGGGATGTACTTCTTATTTGGCTATTGTGAGAACCCCAGCTGGAGTTTGTTCTCTTTATTAGTATCCTCACATCTAGTAGACTTCCAACTATTGTGGGAAATACCATAAAGCGATCTATAGCTCCGGTGACCTTATACCTTTAAGATTAGGAGCCATCCTTTGTGAGTATGAATATAAATTACCTTAGATCCCTAGGTGTTACAGTTATAAACCTTGATTAGGGCACAAAGGGAGAGAATATGATATCCTGTTACCGCTCACCAATTATCTGTTTTTGCTATTAATGTGCATCATAACATATCATATAAAAATGTGCATCATGTCCACATTGTATTTCATGTAAATATGGAGCATCTCAAGAGGCATGTTCGTGCGTTGTGGTACTCATCATGAATGACATTGTGTTTGCATCAATTACATCTCATGCATAACATATTTTCTTTTTTTTTCCTACCATGCATATAGCAAAGTCATAAGATTAAGGGGCATTTGTTGTTTCTTCATGCATCGCATGCATTAGTTTCTCACTAGTTTCATTATTCTTTTGGTTCTGTTAGGTAAGAGGTTGTAAAGCTCTTTGAGTATCTCACCGGAAGATGGAAATTAATATGGGGTTTGAGGAGAAGAGAGAATCTGAGAGGGTTGCGTTAAGAAAGAAGTTGCAGTTGAAGGCTAGTTGTGCAAATATGACCAGTTTGAGAGAATTGGGGCGCAAACTGAAGACTATACGAGGGGATGCTTTTAGAAAGAATTATGGAAACTTGTTAAATCTGATAGAAGTGGAGGTACAAGAATCTGCAATCACTGCCTTAGCTCAATACTATGACCCATCATTGAGATGTTTTACATTTCAAGATTTCCAATTGGCCCCGACAATGGAGGAATTTGAGCAAATTCTGGATTTGCCTCTAGAAGAAAAGACTCCTTATCGGCATATAGAACAACATGCTTCCATCTTGACGATTGCTAATATGACAAAGATACATCCAAAGGAATTGGAGGAGCGCCAGGTGAATAAAAATCAAGTCAAAGGCTTCACAAGAGCATACTTGGAGCAGTATTTGCATCATTTAGCCGATAAAGGAGACTGGGAAACATTCATGGATGTTTTGGCTCTCACTATTTATGGAATCGTGTTATTTCCTAGTACCAAAGATTTTATAGATAGTGCTGCAATTGATGTATTTGTCGCTAGCAGAAACAGATTGGAAAACCCAGTCACAGCTTTATTGGCCGACGTTTATGCTACTATGCATTTCTGTCACGAGAGAAAGGGGAAAAAGATTCTTTGTTGTTTGTCAGTGCTATTTGTGTGGTTCATCACGCGTGTCTTTAAGAGACAGATCGATTTAAAATGCCCTGTAGAGGAGTTGCTACGGTGTAAACCTGATGTGATGGGTGGAAGTGAATGGGCTCAACACTTTGCTAGTTTGAGTGAAGAGAAGATTAGATGGCATCCATCCTGGCAAGTTAGAACTAGCCTCATTTTTCGTATTGAAAGTTATCCCAATGTGCCTCTCATAGGCACCAGAGCTTGCATAAGTTACAATCATGTTCTATCTCAGAGGCAATTTGGTTATCCCATAAGAAGATCACCCACCCCAGAGTCGCTTGCTTCTCTAGTTTTTTTTTATGAGGATGGCCATTTTACCAAGGTGCTTCAACAAGTTCGAAGCGCTTGGGAAAATGTGGTGCGTATGGATAAGAATTTAAGACCAAGGGATATCGAAGGAAGACTTAGTTATCGACAATGCATTGCACAGAGAGTTGAGGAAATCAAGCTACCTTTTAAGCCGATTTTCTCCCATCCAAAAGATGATGAGCTACCCGAGAAGATAGAAGCTGAAGAAGTAAGCCAACTAAAAGCCGAGCTAGAGAAGATGAAAGTAAGAAATGAAAAACTATCTGAAGACCTCCGTAAGGCCAATAATGACTATGTCGACCTTAAAAAGCAAAAGTGGAAAAGGAGAAGGCTTACGAAGAAATCCTCAAAAGCCAAAGGTCAGAGAGAGATTATACTTTCAGAATTAAGCAAGACCTTGCTGCTACCAATACAGAGCTAACAATGAGGATACAAGAGCGAGATGCAGCGTTGTTAGCGGAACACCAGTGGAAACATCTCTTTGATGAGGCCAAAAGAGATAAACAAGAAGCTTTGAGGAGATTGCGTGACATGCAAATTAAAAATAATGGGCTAGAGCAACAATTGAAGGAGGTGGTTACAGCTTGCGAGCAGGAGATAAACAAGGAGCACTGGCAATTGATAGATGCTGAAGAAAGGCATCAAAATATGATAGCACAACTGGAGGGTTATATCAAGGAACAAGAAAATGTTGTAGAATATTGGATGAGATGCTTCTCCCAACTAGCTTCTCTAGCTAATGGGGCAATAGATGAGGTCCCTAGAATGCTGTCTGATGCAGAATCAATGATGCCAATCTTTAACCCACCCGAGGAGATCAAGATTTTCATAAATCATTGCAAATGGCTAGTGGGAGAGATGAAGGACCTGATTGTCAAATCTAGGAATCTTTGATGATTAATTTGTAATTCTTTTATATTTCTTGAACTAGTGGAGAAGAAATGTATTGGATTTGAGATCCCTCACATTGTATGAACTTATTTGAGGAATGGAATTATGTTACACGACTTTGACCCTATATTAATTCTCATTTTCAACCCGATCAAGTTGGGAAGTGATACTCATTTAGCTTTATGATTTCTTTATAATTGAAACTTTTTTTATAAACACATGCATTCTTTTCTATTTGTTTATTCTAATCTCGTTAATAAAAATAAAACAGTGTGCGTAATATAACGGCAAAACCACCGCATCACCGTTATAGGACTCGTGCTAATCGAAAAGTAATGGAAGAGTGGGAAGAAGCTCAAGGAGCTATGAAGGCTGATATCAACCAGTTGAAGGATCAAATGAGCCAGATATTAGAGGCATTGAAGAGTTTGAAGAGTAATGAAGAAACCTCAGCCACAGTAGAGGGAGATGGGACACCCCTCTATCCCCCAGGTTTTGCTAGTGGCCCAATGAAAGTTCAAAGGATCAATGCCCAAGGGAATGTGATGACTGGCACAACATATCCTCCCCATAACTTGCAACCTCAGGGCACAAATGAGGTTCAACCGCAACCATTTCCTCCATACAGTCTCCCTCCTGGTTACACTCCACCAGTGGGTGATCAGCCTGAGGAAGACCGAGTTATACCTCAAACAATTACTCTTTAACCCACTCAAGTACCAATATATCCCCATGTTATGCCAAACCATATGAATCCAACCTATGCAATGGGAGGTAATGTGTCCGGAATGGCTGGTATCTCGAATCCTCATGTCCTTGCCTAACCAAAAGCCTTACATTTTACTATGGGAGAGGAATCTCAGTCAAAACCCGCAACCCATCTTACTACTCTAGGGGGGACAGTTGGAAATGTTGAAGCAAGAAGCAAACTGGAAGTTTTAGAAGAAAGATTGCGGGTTATAGAGGGAGGAGGAAGTTATGGTTTCGGTGATGCTGCAGGGTTGTGCTTGGTCCCTGACGTTCTAGTTCCTCCTAAATTCAAGGTACCGGAATTTGAAAAGTATAGAGGAATCACTTGTCCAAAAAGTCATCTGACTATGTATTGTCGAAAGATGGCGACTCACGCCAATGATGATAAACTGTTAATCCATTTCTTTCAAGATAGTTTGGCTGGTGCGGCCTTAAACTGGTACATGCATCTAGAACCTGCCCGCATTCGATCCTGGAAGGATTTGGTGGACGCTTTCCTTAAACAATACAAATATAATGCGGATATGGCCCCTGATAGGTTGCAACTACAAAGCATGACTAAGAGGGAAGTTGAGACATTCAAAGAGTATGCTCAACGTTGGAGAGAAGTAGCTGCTCAAGTTGAACCACCTCTCCATGATAGAGAGATGACAACTATGTTTATTGATACTCTACAGTCTCCTTTTTATGAGCACATGATAGGAAGTGTCTCATCGAACTTTGCAGATATTGTCATCATTGGGGAAAGAGTGGAAATTGGTTTAAAGAGTGGAAAGATTGCACATAATCCTCCAAGTTCATCAAATACAAAAAAGGTGGCATTCAATGTTGGTAAAAAGAAAGAAGGAGAGACTCATGCAATATCCCCCACACCTACATGGGCGGGCTATGCACCAGTCCACTATGGGCAAGGCTACCTGCATTCCACAACCCAATTCCCATATGTTTCCAATATCACACCTGCTTATTATCCTCAACCCTATCAGCCTAGGATGCCACACCCAGCACCATCTTTCAACCAACCACAATATCATAATACAATGTCTCAACCTAAGCAAGCTTGGAGACCCAGTCCTAACCCAAACACTAACCATAGTTTCAATCAGAACCCTAACCCAAACACCCATCAAGGAAAAAATAGTAACACTGATAAGAAATTTGTGAATTTCACTCCAATTCCTATCACTTATACAGATCTGCTGCCAAATCTTCTCTGCAATGCATTGGTTGCTATCTGTCCCATGAAGCCTATAGTACCCCCATACCCCAAGAGTTATGATGCAAATGCAAAGTGTGATTATCATGGAGGGGCTATTGGACATTCCACAGAAAGATGCCTAGCTCTTAAGCATAAGGTGCAATCGTTGATTGATTCAGGATGGTTAAGTTTCAAGCAGGATAAGCCTAATATTGAGAACAATCCATTAACAACACATGAAGGTGCCTCTGCGAATGCCATAGGGGAGGAAGAGAAGAATCAATTAGTGAAGGAAGTAGGTAAAATTCAGACACCTATGTGCGTCATCTTCAGTTAATTGTGCAAGTATAAGATGATACCATATGAATATGAAGAAAGGGATAGGTGCTCTCTTCATCCCCAAGCCCAACATTCTATTGAGGATTGTTCAGAATTTAAGCAAATATTGCAAAAGTTAATGGATATGCATTTTGTGCAAGTCAGCTTTCCAAGAAAGGAAGAGGAAGTACTGATGAACTCAAATGGGGAGCAAGACTCGTTTTTACCTAAGCCATTGGTAATTCACTTCACTAACAATACATCTACGCTCATGCCCCCAGGACGACAGCCTATTGTGATGCGCACGCCATCCCCTTTTCCTTATAAGGATGAGAAGGCAGTCCCTTGGAAGTATGATTCGTATGTAAGGAATGAAGTGTCTCAAGAACAACGAGTGAATGAGACTCATGATATTGATGCATCAGCTATTAGCATTATCTCTGGCATACGTGGCATGACTAGGAGTGGCCGACTGTTTACACCTCCTGAGTTGAGGGAAAGTATAAACCACAGAGGTGAAGGGAAAAAGGAGCAAAGTATGATAAAAGAAACGAAAAATTCCCCAAAAGAAAAGATGGTTCAGACTGAAGAAGAACCTAGAAAAAAAGGAGGACAGGAGAGGAAAGAAGTATCTGATGAGGAAGCATGTGAGTTCCTCAAATTCATTCAACAAAGTGAATATAAAGTGGTAGATCAATTGAATCGCATGCCAGCCAGAATTAGCTTGTTAGAATTGCTAATGCATTCGGCCACTCATAGGGAGTTGCTAATGAAGATTTTAAATGAAGCACATGTGGAACAAAATATATCCCTAAACAAATTTGAAGGAATTATCAGCAACATCACTGCTAATAATTACCTTACTTTTACCGATGATGAGGTTCCAGTTGAAGGGAGGGGGCATAACAAAGCTCTTCATATTTCAGTCAAATGCATGGATCATATTATAGCAAGAGTGCTTATAGACAATGGTTCATCTTTGAATGTCATGCCAAAAACCACTTTGGAAAAATTGCCCTATGATGTATCTCACATGAGACCAAGTGCCATAGTGGTGAGAGCTTTTGATGGAAGTCGGAGAGAGGTCATGGGAGAGATTGAGCTCCCAGTCCAAATTGGACCCTGTATCTTCCAAATAATGTTCCAAGTCATGGACATTATACCTGCTTATAGTTGTCTGTTGGGCCGCCCTTGGATACATTCTGCTGGGGTAGTACCCTCCACTTTGCATCAAAAGTTAAAATTTGTGATGGGAGACAAGTTGGTTATAGTCTCCGGAGAGGAAGATTTGCTGGTGAATGGGCCATCATCTACCCGATACATTGATGTTGCGGAGGAAGCGCTAGAGACTTCATTCCAGGCTTTGGAGATTATAGATACAGCTTATGTTGAGTCGTTTCCTACAGAGCCTCATTTGTCAGGTGCATCCTTAATGATGGCTAAGATCATGCTGAGAGAAGGAAGATAATAAATGGTCGATATGGAAAAGGTTCAGTGTTTTTGTTGAAGATGGAAGATAATAAAGGTCGATATGGCTTGGGATATAAGCCCAATCGAGCAGACAAAAAGAGAATAATAGAGGAGAAAAGAGAGAAAAGTCTGGCTCGTTTGGAGGGACGCGAGCCGAGGACGAGCAGAGTTCCCATCTTTGATATCAAGCGAAGCTTTCGGAGTACAGGCTGGGTGAATCTGGAGCAGGTGGCTACAGTTGAGGATGATTCTAACTTCGAGAGCTCGAGTCTAGTGCATCCATGCCCTCCTAATATGGAACTCGCCAACTGGGAATCCTGTGAACTACCCATGGTGTTTAGTTTAAAGACAATGTAATCTGTTCTTGTTTTTCTTCTCTGTCTAGAAATCTTATTGCTCTGTCCAAGGCTTTAGGATGTTTTGTTTGGGCACAACTCTTATCTTGATGTTAGCATTAATAAATTCATTTCATCATTTCCCTTGTCCTTTCTTTGTTTCTATACCTATGTTGGCCTATTCATTTCTTTCCTAACCTTGAATAATGCAGATCTAATAGTGAATCCTATGAAAATAACAATGTCAATATTGCTTGCCACGATTTCTCATGTCCAATTGATAACGCGGAGGATGATTTTGAGGAGAGTTGTGAACCTTCTCCGGAATTGATAAGATTAATGGAACAAGAAAATAGGGAGATAAAGCCACATCAAGAAGGAATTGAAATAATTAATTTAGGAAGTGAGAGTGAGAGGAAGGAAGTAAAGATCGGCACTCACCTGGCAAAAGAAACGAGAGAGAAATTAATTAACCTGATGCGAGAGTTCAAAGATGTTTTTGCTTGGTCCTATCAAGATATGCCTGGGTTAGATCCTGATATAGTGCAACATAGGCTGCCATTAAAAGTTGAATGTCTTCCGGTCAAGCAGAAGTTGAGAAGAATGAAACCTGAAATGACCTTGAAGATTAAAGAAGAAGTAAAAAAGCAGTTTGATGCTGGCTTTCTAGCAGTAGCTAGGTGCCCTCAATGGGTGGCAAATGTGGTTCTCGTTCCAAAGAAAGATGGCAAGGTCCGAATGTGTGTAGATTATCGGGATTTAAATCGTGCCAGCCCTAAAGACAACTTTCCGTTACCACATATCAATGTCCTGGTTGACAACACGGCCAAGTTTTCTCTTTTCTCCTTTATGGATGGTTTCTCTGGTTATAATCAAATAAAGATGGCACCAGAAGACATGGAGAAAACAACTTTTATCACGTTGTGGGGAACATTTTGTTATAAGGTAATGCCATTCGGGTTAAAGAATGCCGGAGCGACTTACCAAAGAGCAATGGTGACCTTATTTCACGACATGATACATAAAGAGATTGAGGTGTATGTAGACGATATGATTGCCAAATCCAGAACAGAGGACGAGCATATTGTTAATCTACGAAAGTTGTTCAAAAGGTTACGGAAGTTTCAACTCAGGTTAAACCCAGCCAAATGCACTTTTGGTGTGAAATCTGGGAAGTTACTAGGGTTTGTGGTTAGTCAAAGAGGGATAGAGGTGAGTTACTAGGGTTTGTGGTTAGTCAAAGAGGGATAGGAGTGGATCCAGATAAAGTACAAGCAATCTTGGAAATGCCAGCCCCATGCTCAGAAAATGAAGTTCGAGGTTTTTTGGGTAGATTGAACTACATTGCTAGATTCATCTCTCAATTAACCGCTACATGTGAACCTATATTCAAGTTATTGCGAAAGAATCAAACTGTAGAATGGAATCAAGATTGTCAAAGAGCTTTTGATAAAATTAAGCAATACTTGCAGGATCCTCCAATATTGTTTCCACCGGTATTCGGAAAACCTCTCATCTTATATTTGACAGTGTTGAATGAATCGATGGGTTGTGTGCTAGGCCAAATTGATGAAACCACAAAAAAGGAGCATGTCATTTATTATTTAAGTAAGAAGTTTACCATTTGTGAGCAACGATATTCCTCACTTGAGAGAACTTGTTGTGCGTTGGCGTGGGCTGCTCATCGGTTAAGGCAGTATATGTTGAGTCATACAACTTGGTTGATATCCAAAATGGATCTCATTAAGTATATATTCGAGAAGCCTGCTTTAACAGGGAGGATAGCTCGATGGCAGATGTTATTATCAGAATATGACATCATATACGTCACTCAAAAAGCCATAAAAGGCAGTGCTTTGGCAGACTATCTAGCTCATCAACCCATAGACGATCATCAACCCATGCAGCCGGAATTCCATGATGAAAACATTTTGGTGCTTTTGGCGGATGGAATAAAGGATCAAGACGACAATAGGTGGAAGTTGTGGTTTGATGGAGCCTCTAATGCTTTAGGGCATGGAATAAGGGCAGTGCTCATATCTCCAGAAAATCAATATACCCCAATGACAGCAAGGTTGTGTTTCAGTTGTACCAATAACATTGCGGAATATGAGGCATGTGTCATGGGCATTCGAGCAGCTATTGAGTTCAAAGCACAAATTTTAGAGGTATATGGGGATTCAGCATTGGTAATCCATCAATTGAAAGGAGAATGGGAAACCAGAGATCATAAATTAATCCCTTATCAGGCATATATCAAGGGGCTAACAAAATACTTTGAAACCATTGACTTCCATCATATCTCCCGAGAAGATAATCAATTAGCAGATGCCTTAGCAACCTTATCGTCAATGTTTGAGTTGAATCAAGAAAGAGAATTACCATTGATAAAGATGAAAAGTCATGAACAACCCGCATACTGCTGTTTCATTAAGGAAGAGTTAGATGGCAAGCCTTGGTATTTTGATATCAAGTGTTATCTCAAAGATAGAAAGTATCCTGAGGCGGCTTCTGAGAATGATAAAAGAGCATTGAGGAGATTAGCCTCGAGTTTCTTGTTAACTGGAGACATCTTATATAAAAGAAATCATGATATGATACTCCTCAGATGTGTTGATGCAAAAGAAGCAGATCAGATACTTAAGGAGGTTCATGAAGGATCTTTCGGGACTCATATGAATGGGCATGCTATGGCTAGAAAGATTTTGAGGGCTGGTTATTTTTGGTTAACTATGGAGAGTGATTGTTGTACCCATGTACGGAAGTGTCATAAATGCCAAACGTATGCTGATAATATCAATACACCTCCAACATCTTTGAATGTCCTAACAGCACCGTGGCCTTTCTCGATGTGGGGAATAGATGTTATTGGGGCCATCGAGCCGAAAGCCTCGAATGAACATCATTTCATTTTGGTTGCAATTGATTATTTCACCAAGTGGGTTGAGGCGGCTTCCTATGCCAATGTGACTAGAAAGGTGGTTATAAACTTCATGAAAAGAGAGTTGATATGTAGATATGGGTTGCCAAGTAAGATTATTACAGTTAATGCCACCAACTTGAATAATAAGATGATGAAAGAGTTATGTGATGATTTCAAGATCCAACACCACAATTCATCCCCTTATCGTCCGAAGATGAATGGGGCAGTAGAGGCTGCAAACAAGAATATAAAAAAGATCATACAAAAAATGGTGGTAACATACAAAGACTAGCATGAGATGCTCCCTTTTGCTTTACATGGGTACCGTACGTCAGTTCGAACATCAACTAGGGCAACTCCATTTTCGTTGGTATATGGAATGGAAGCCGTGCTTCCCTTTGAAGTGGAAATTCCTTCCTTGAGAGTGTTGATGAAAACCCAATTAGAAGAAGCAGAATGGATACAAACTCGCTATGATAAACTCAATCTTATTGAGGAGAAAAGGCTAACAGCAGCATGTCATGGTCAGCTATACCAGAAGAGGATGAAGAAGGCATTTGATAAGAAAGTCTGTCCTCGAGAATTTCATGAGGGGGATCTGGTGTTGAAGAAGATTTTGCCAGTTCAAAAGGATCATAGAGGGAAGTGGACTCCAAATTATGAAGGGTCTTATGTGGTGAAGAAGTCTTTCGCAGGGGGAGCTTTAATTTTGACAAAAATGGATGGAGAAGACTTAAATCTCCCAGTCAATTCTGATGCAGTCAAGAAGTATTATGCTTGAGATGAATGTTACAATGATTGGGAGTAATGTGGCAAGATGTTGATGTTGTTTAATTCTAGGATTTACTGAAACTTTTTCTCTTGTCACAGTCTTTCTGAGCCAAATTTCTTACTATACCATTGTACATACACAAATTCATCAACTCTATTTTATGAGTTTGCTCAATGTCATTTTGATTATCTCTTGGATTTAAATGATTGTCCACTAAGAAACACCATGGGTCAGCTTACAGTATAATGAAAATAATTGATTCATCTCATAATTCTGCAAGATTTCGCTTAGCATGAGTCCTAAAGGGTGCCGCGATTAAAAATATGTCGGATTTGTTGTTTTCCTTAACAAATAGTCAAATTCATAAAAAAAAAAAAAAAGAACCAAAAAAATGAGGAAAGAGAGAGGATAGTAAGAAATGATGTGGTGATTTTCCGTGATTTAATGGATCAATAAAGAATAAAGTTTTCTTTTGAAGAATTGGTCTAATTCATGTACTTGAAAATTCTTCAATCTTTGTATTCCAAAATAAGAAGAATTGGCCTTATAGTGTTTGTGAGTCTTTTGTGGTCCCAGTTGTGCAAGTTAATACATTAAAGTCTCATACCAGAACATTTTCATGTCAGACATTAATTGATTTTTTTTTTCTAGATCTTTTCAAGGCAGGTACTAAAAAAAAGAGAGGGGTATGCTAGATCGAAAACCTGCAAGGGCGGTCTAGGCAAAATTAAAACAAAAGAGCAAAGAAGGAAATAAAGAAAATATGTTGGATCTATCTTTTTGCTGCAGAATTAACTTTTATGAAAATAAGAAAAAATCAAGATTTGACATGAGATATGGCCATGTTTCTCTATCCAAAAAATAATAATAATAATCCTTTGTCACCCAATTTGAGCCAAAATAAAATAATATTTTCTTATCTTTCAAATCACCCTTAAGCAAGGATCACCCTTACTCTTAGGGTCAAGTCAAGTGCATCCAATGGTTTGTATAAAGAAAAAAGGAAAGAGCAAATAAATTGAGTAGAAAAGTGAAAAATTTTGAAAATAAGAAAGAAGAAAAATAAGAAAATTCCAGAATTAAATTACAAGAATAATGATTGGAGGTGTTATTGAAAAGTCAGACTTGAAAAATATTCATGAAAATGAATTTTGAGGCGGAATATCTAATGGAGCATTTAACTTGTGATCCTTGTTTCAAATAACCCTTAAAGTACTTATTTAGGCCTTTTTATCCTTTTCTTCATATCCCTTAACCCTTAGCCACATTACAAGCCTATTAAAAGTCCATATTGATCGGTGATCGATTATTTTTGTTTTCATAAATACTAGTCCTGCAGCAAAATAGTTAGATTTTAACATATTGGTAAAAAAAAAAAATGTGAAAAAATGCAAAAAAAAAATGAAAAAAGGAATTTTAGTACTTGCCATCATAAATACTTGAAAAATGTCCAATTGATAAATAACTAAATGAGACTCAGATTGGGGCAATTTATATTTTGTCTTGTTCCCCGAACCTCGTCTGTACATGTGTAGTTAAGCCAATTCTTCCAAAAAAAAAAAACAACGAAAAAAAAGGGGCTACTTTATACAACCTAACTCTGTTTTGTCAGCTCTTATCACACCTATTTACTCCCTTCCTATTTTACCTCATACATTGGTTTTAAACCTTTGCCAAGGAAGTGGAATAATAGGTCTCATCGTTTTGTTCATGTTTATCCATCCACATGATATGATGCTTGATTCCAACATGCACATGAATTAGTAATGCTTCAAAAGGTTATACCTTGTTCTATACATTAAACCACAAAAGTTACAACATTCATTTTTTCAACCTCTAAAACAGAATGATAATGGAAAATATCAGAGATGTGTCATTGATGACAAGAAAGAGAGGATTATATGAATTTGATATTTGTTGGGGAAACAATTGATTCTGAAGTTTTCTTTTATGCAAAGAGAAATAATAAAAAAAAAAAGAATGATGATGAAATATCAAAAATAAAAATTGAGACATTTTTATCACATGCATTCATACACAGTAATATCTTAGGATCAATTCAGGTTTATCATTAGAATCTAGTATCGCCTTAGTATTTACATGTTCATTTATATCAAAATCCTATACCTGCATAGCATCTACATTGGGATCTAATTGTTACTTAACATTTATGCTTTCAAGTTCACATATGTAAATTATTTACGAATATTATTACCTACGGATTTAAATGAGTAGGTAAATTTCCTATTGACAATAATTCGTATATAACTTACATTATTATCTGTAATTAATTTTATATACGGATTATTACCCACGGATGGTATTACCTACAGATAAAAATTGGTAGATAAATTACCTACAACTAAATTACCTACGAATTTTTAGCTGTAAAAAAATTTGTAGATAAAATTATATTACCTACGGATTTTTTACAATACCTACAAATTTATGTTGTAGAAAATATCATTTTTTTTAAGACCTACAAACCAAAAGAAAGTCATAAGGCCAACTATGTTGTTGTCTTCTTTAAATCCAAGAAAAAAGCCAAAAATTTGTGCTACACAAATCCTTAAAATAAATTCTTCTTAAAATGATGTGTGTAAATAAGATTATTATGTATGGACCAAATTTAAATAAATATATAATTTATAATTCACAAAAAATATTTAAATTTTTAAATAGTAAAAACACTTATTACATAATTTTTTTACAAAAGATATTATATTTTTAAAATATTCAAAATTAAAAATAATAATCACTAATTTATGTTGTCCAAAGCTTTTTGAGCCTCTTGTGTGCACCATGGGATCAAGCTTGGTAGCCCTATTGGTCTTTCCTACAATAGACTTCTTTTTCCATTCTTCTGTTACCCAAATGTTTACTAATCCATTCCACATTTCAGTCCTTATGCATCTTGGTCCGTGACCCTTTAAATCTTCAATATTATCTGAATTTGCTTTTTCTTTTGTCTTTTTTCTTGCCTTAGCTAAAGAGTCAGAATATCGATCCATGCATGTCAGATTCCAAATCTTTTTTGCCATACTACGATCATAAGTTGAGGCAAAACGATACTTATTCTGCACCAATATCAATTAATTAAATTATTTAATTAGTACAAAATTTGATTCATAACTAGTATTTCATTACATTAATAAAATAATTACTAACCATAAAATCATTGAATAAAATTTCTTTCATATCAGCAGAATAATTTTTCCAATTTGGTGCAGGATTAGACATTCTCATAAGAACCTCAAATATAATATCCCGAGTTATTGAATCAGGAATAAACCTCCTCCTACAATTTCAAATAGTCAATTTAAAAATTATGATTTACTAATACAAAGTTGAATAATTGATTAAGTTTAGTTTTACTTACAGGTTACTAACTTGTTGCATAGATATGACAAGTCTTCTATCAACTTCATGGTCAGAATCTGCACTTGAAGGTTTCTCTGCAACTTGTGGGTTATTAGATGTTGGGACTTCATATGATTGGCCAACATCAATTGGTGGAGTGGTGGTTGTTGCTTGACCATCATCATTTGATTGGCTAGCATAAAGTGATAGTTCATGGATAGAGGTAGCACCTAAGACAAGAACAATGAAACAATACATTATATTTAAATAATTTAAAAGTTAATAAATGAACTTTCATCCAACAATACATTATACCTAATGAGTTCAAAGAAGGATCTAGTTCTGGAGGATTAATGAGAGATTGAGTAGGATGAAATGGAGGATGAAATCTACCTCGTCCTCTTCCTCTTCCTCGAGTAGGCATTTTGAGTTTTTTCTTATAAAAGACAATGAATTAAAACATCATATCACTATTATAAAAATATGAAGAAAATAGCATGAAGTAATTAGAGAAATTTTAGCATAACATATCTACCATTAAATAAATTTAAGATGATTCATTCATAACCATTCCTCATCTGAACTTTCTAAATCATTGTTTGAATAATCTAACTCCTCATCTAAATCATCTAACTCCATCTCTTCATCTATGAGCTCATCATCTTCATTGATAAATTGATTATCATGCACATTATGCATTGTATACTTTACATCATCCATGTTTACTTCTTCCATTGGGGCATTTGCATTGAACAATTATGTTTCCTCATCATCAATAAGAATATTTTGCATTCTCATTGATCCATCATCTTGAAAATAATCATCAATAACTTTCTCATTTGACAAATCCTGGTCATTGTTCAATGTCTCATGCATAAACAATTTTGCTCTAACCTTGCAGGCTGCCCACCAATCACCACTATTTATACCCTTATTTTTTGGATATCTTGTATAATATACTTGTTGAGCTTGTCCAGCTAATACAAATGGCTCATTTGACTAAAGCTTTGATTTATGTTTGATATCAACCAATCCATATATATCATCAACTTTAACGCCATCAAAAGGATCAAACCAATAGCAACGTAAAATAATTACTTTGTTTTGATGTCCAAGATATGACAAGGTAAAATAATTACTTTGTTTTGATGACCAAGATATGACAATTCTAATATTTCTTCAACAATGCCATAATAGTCTAAATCATTTTCACCATATATATTTCCTCTAACACATATCCCACTATTCGAGGTAGATTTATTAGCTTCATAGTCCTTAGTATGGAATCTATATTAACTATTAAACCATTATAAGAAGTCACAATCTTAGCTGGACCATAACTTATCTCTCGAATCAACCGATCCTCAACTTGTCCTGTACTCACCTATAGAGGAGTTACAAAGAGAAAATAATTAGTTACATCACTTACTACAATGAATATCAAAATATACATTATAAATTATTATGGGGAACAACTCACTTGATGTTTTAGCCATTTATTAAAATCTTTATCTCGAGATACCAATATCTCATCCTCAGATATACTAGGATTTGTTTCCTTTAATGCATCCTCAAATTTCTTAATACATATAATAGTTAATATTGTAATTAATATAATTGTGAATTACATCAATTGAGAAATTACAAGAAAAACTTACTGAAGATATGGTTGCACTTCTTTGCAATTTACAATGACATATGTCTCTGCAATATGAAGTTTTTCATCTGTTAATAATCTATTATGACCTCTACCAATAGGACGGCATGGATGCTTAAAAATAGATAACTTATCATTAGTTGTATCTTCACCACCATCATCATTACGAGAAACTTGAGTACGTCTTGTCTAAATGTTGGGATTAAAATACATGGAAGCAAAATTAGAAATTTCTTCCAAAATATATGCTTCACAAATAAATCCTTCAACTTTTGCCATATTTTGAACCTTCCTTTTCAAATACAACATGCATCTCTCAAATGGATACATCCACCTGTATTGCACAGGTCCTCCAACCTTAACTTCATATGGGAGATGTATAACTAAATGTTCCATCGAATCAAAGAATGCTTGTGGAAAAATCTTTTCAAGCTTACAAATTTATTTCAATGATAGAACTCCTAGCATTGTTCATGATAGAAGCATACACTACATTTGCACAAATATCTTTGAAAAACAAGTTAAGTTCTGTTAAAACACTCCATATAGGTTTTGGCAGTATGTTAGATGCAACGTGATATGTTAGATGCATATCCATCTGGACAATCATGACTTTTCATAAAAACATGACAATCATGACTTTTCATCCCATATATTTTCCCTTCATCTACGTTAATGCAACGTGATATGTTAGATGCATACCCATCTGGAAACTTTAGTTGTTTTATCCATTCACACACCATCTTTCTCTGATCAAAATTCAAGACATATGTTGCCTTTGGTTTTTTATACTTATCATTCTCCACCACTAGCTCTAACCTAGGACGTTTACATATTAATCTCAAATCTTGTCTTGCATTTGCAGTATATTTTGTCTTACCCTTTATGTCCATCACAATATTGAAGATGTTATCAAAAACATTTTTTTCAACATGCATAATATCCAAATTATGTCGAACTATATTAGTAGACCAATAAGGCAATTCCCAAAATATGCTCTTCTTAACCCAATTATGGGTTTTACCAAAGTTAAGTTGCTTTTGTTTTCCTAATTTTAAGCCAAAAGTAACTTTTGAAATTGATTCACTTTATTTAACATATCTGTGCCACTCAATTCATGTGGTGGTAAAGAGTTCTCAACTACCAACTTTTTAAAAGAGTATTGATCATGACGAAACGGATGATTGATAGGTAAAAATCGACGATGACAATCAAACCAACAAGGTTTACCACTATTCTTCAATCTAAATGATTTAATATTATCCATACAATAGGGACAAGCAAATCTCATGAGTACTCCATCCAGACAACATTCCATAAGCTGGAAAATCACTTATTGTCCACATTAATGTTGCTTTCATAATGAAATTCTATTTTTTCCATGCATCAAAAGTATTAACCCCAATGTCCCATAATGTCTTTAACTCATCAATTAGAGGTTGGAGATAGACATCCAAACTTTTACCAAGTGACTTACGTCTAGGAATCACAAGAGTAAGAAATATGTATTCCCTTTTCATACACATGCTTGGGGGAAGATTGTAAGGTGTGACAAAAACTAGCCAACATGAGTATGGGTTACTTGAATTACTAAATGGATTAAAACCATCTGTGCAAAGTCCAAGCCTAACATTTCGTGGATCTTGAGAAAATGTAGGATGTGTTTCGTTAAATTTTTTCCAAGCCTCTGCATCAGCTGGATGTGTCATGATAGATTCATCTCGGCGCACTCCATCCGCATGCCATCGCATATATTTTGAAGTATTAATATACATAAAGAGACATTGGAGTCTTTGAATAATGGGAAAATATCTCAGCACTGAGTAAGACACATCCTTGTTTTTTGTAGATGTCTTGGGTTTAAATCATGGTTCTTTACATATCAAGCAAACATTCTTGTCATTATTTTCTTTGTAATATAACATGCAATGATTAGGACATGCATCAATCTTCTCATATCCTAATCCCAACTCATTAACCATTCTCTTTTATCTGTACAAATTTTCAGGCAACCTTTCTGACTCTAGAAGCATGCTTTTGATTATAGCAATCATTCGATTATAACAACTAACACTCATGTTAAACTCTGACTTCAAATTTAAGAGTTGTGTTACAGCTGATAACTTTTGTATGATTTTTACAACCATTCCATAACGATTCATCAACATCCTTTAATAAGTTAAAAAAAGATTTAGCTGATGGATTTGGGTGCTCTTCTACTTCTGATAGTTTTGGATTTAATTTAACATAATTAGTATCCATAACCATATCAACATACAGATTTCTATTCTCTAAAACACAATCTTGGGTAGAAGACGTTGATACACCATATCTCCATCTTTTCTCACCATGAAGGGTCCAATTTGTGTAACCATCCATAAATCCATGGTGATACAAATGTTTCTCCACATTAAATGATATATCCCAATAACAATTCCTACATTTTCCACATGGACAAGGACTGCGCCTTATTTCATCAACAAATTGCGGGTCTCTTATAGCTACTTGAATGAAACCAGCAACACCATTTCTAAATTCTTCAGTTATAATACCATATTGGTCATTTCTTTGTGACATCCATCTTCGATCAGGTTTCATGACTTTTGTAATTTAATGTATAATTTTTCCGATTCTAATTTGTGAAGAAAATGGATAATAGTTAGTTTACGGAACGTGATTAAAAAAAATTGACCAATCAAAACAATTCATATTTATTTTTCTATGGTTAATATTCATGTGGTTCCGCATTTACCTTTAAATAGCTATATAAACATAAAGATTATGATAATTTTCCCTTGATTCGCCCTTCATTTGCCCTTTATATAAGAATCCCCTTAAATGAACGTTATAATAAATGTGAAAATCAGTTTTAGAAAGCTAAACAAAAGCAAGAAAAAAATATGGACAAGGTTCTGTATAATCAACAAAAGCATTCATATCTAATCTATCAAGCATCTCAGGTAAACAAACAGGCAAAAATGTAGTAGAAAAAGAAACAACAAAGGTACAAAATTAGGCAGCTCTTCAATTTTTGTTCTGTTTAATTATTTGCATACATTTATGCCGATTACTCAAAGGAATCCCAAACAACTGATAACCATAAGAATATATAAAACGCAGCGGACAAAAACGAAATGAAAAGGGCAGAGGAAGACCTATGAGCAACGGACAAAATGCAGGGATAGAGGAAAACCTGTGAGCAGCGGACAAAACGCAGGGACAGAGGAAGATAAACCGGTGAAATGAGACGTAATAGACAAAAATGAAATAATGAAACACAAACCTGCAAAATGAGACGCAGCGAAAAACGCAGGGGCAGAGGAAGTTATACCTATGACAAAAAGCAAATGAAAAATGAGATGAAATGCTGGTCAGAAGAAAGAAGACTTGTTATGTGACAATTTTTAAAAAAAAATTATGAATGCGTAAAGAGGGAATATGTAACAAAACTTTCTAGAATTATATTTAAGTAAAATATTTTATTAATAAATATTCTAATAATTATTTATTTATTTATATCTTATTAAAAATAAAAAGTTTATAATTAATTTAATTATAAATGTAAAAAAATTATATAAATATTAAGATATAATTATAATAAAAATAAAAAATATTTATAGATGATAAAATTTAATTTTTAAATTTAAAGTTTAAATATTATAATTAATTTTATATATAAATAAAATTTACAATATAATATAAAAATAATAAATTATTATATATATATATTAATATTTAATATTTTTTATTTTATTGATTTAGTGGTTTTGTTACAAAATATATTTTATTATAAAGTTATAGTTGTTTAGTTTCAAATTTGTTATAAAAAATTTTTATTTGTTATTTTCTAGTAAATTGGTGAGAGATTAGTTAGAATATTTTTTTTTATTAAATTTCATAGCAAAATAACAAATTTGTTGTAGTGGCAACGGTTGAAAATATAATTCAACAAAATAATGTTCAACAACACAATGGCCAACAACAAGTAGATCCTGATCAATAACTGAATCTTGAGCAACAACAAGGTTGTCAACAACATGACAACGATTCTACTGAAGGATATACTGACTATTACTATTAGTAGGTTTAGGACGTTTTATGAGTTATTTTAACGAACAGTTGAACTGGTTCTTTTAAAGATGTGTGTGACTTTTATTAAGATTTTGTGTGAATTGTTTTTACTTTTAAAGTTGTGTATTTTTATTTTATAAAGTTTTTTTTACCTAAATTTACAATAGAAATTCAGCTGAAAAGCAAAAATGTAGCTTTAATGATGTCTTTCGATTTGTATATACAGGATTTTTATATTTATTATACACAATTATAAGTTCAGTTGGTTGTTACTTAGTATGTCGTTACCTACGGATATTACGATAGGTATTGCCTACGAAACTATTAGCAGGTATTTCATGTATTTAGTATAGAATTATTAGTAGGTATCTTTACCTACGGATTATTCAGTAGGTTTCAAGAATTTACCTACGGAAAAATCTGTACCTCTTTAACCTATGGAATTTTCAGTATGTAGTTTACCTACGAAATTTTCAGTTCGTAATTACTTACGGAATTTTCAGTATGTACTTTATCTATGGAATTTTCAGTACGTAATTTACTTACCGATTAATTAGTAAGTATTTGATGAGGTTACCTACGAAAAAATGTTGTAAGTATTTACCTACTGTTAGCTACGAAAGTTTTACCTACAGATTTATTATCGTAGAAAAACTGTAAATAATAACACATTACCTACGAATTTATTGTATTTCCTAAAAATTTTGTCTATAAATAATTAATTTATTCTTTTTAGTGACACATGATCCTTACCTAATGATAAATATGTGACAATAATTTTGAAATCATTATTAATATATCATTATATAATCTAAATAAAATCGATGACAATTTTTTTTAAAAATCATAGTAATATGTAAATCATATCTTGATAATTCTTTTATAAACTATCGTTTTATGTTCACCAATTTATTTATTTTTAAATATATATAATAATATTTCTTTTAAGAACTATCATTGTATCGTTGTAAATATATATATATAATGATAGTCTTCCTCGTAAACGTCATTATATATGATAATTTTTTTGAGATAAATTTATTTTTAAAACAAGTTCACATATGATATCAATTATCCTATTTAACATATTTGTTGATCAATTTAATTATTTTACAATTAATACTAACGTAATAATTAATCTTATTAACACTATTTTCAATCTTATAAAATAAATAATTATATAAATAAATACAATAATCAATAAAATTAAACTATACAGATCATATAAAAAATTGTATATATAAAAAATCTTATCTAATAAATTTAAAGTAAATTAGGATAAAATGTAAAATAAAATATAAATCATGATAAAATTTAAAATAAAAAATAAACCATTATAAAATTCAAAGTGAAAAAAAATTATGAGAAAAAAAATAATAATGTATATGTTATGTATTCTAAGGATATATATATATATATATATATATTAATAAAATATATTATTGGGATATTTTTAATGTAATTAAAGGCTTATATATTTAATGAGTGTTTTTTCCTGAAATATTATAATTGATAAAAGTTTATATAAGTATAAAAATAATACCTTTATGTTTAATAATAGTGTATAACTCAGTTTTAGTAAATTTACATGAGATAACTTTTTGTTTTTTAGAAGTCCAGAAAATAATATTAGATTTAAGATAAACACATTATTCAGTAGTGTACTTTCAATCATCCAAGTCAAAGGCCTATTCAATATTACAAAAGCTAAGGTAACTAAGTATTCATTTCATAACTTTCAAATGATGTTCTTGAGAATTATGCATATATTGGAATGCTTTATTAATTGAGTATGAAAGCTCTAGTCAGGTGATAGTAGCATACTACAGAGCACCAATAATTAATCATAGAGGGTTGGATCATCAACAATAATAGAGCCACCAGTAATGAGTTTGATGGAGGAAATCATGGGAGTTTGTTGAGGCTTTGAGTGAATCGTATTGGCTTTATGTAAAATATCACATATATACTTTATTTGAGATAGATTAAGATCTTTGTTTCTACATCTTGTAACCTCAATTCCAAGAAAATAGTGCAGGAACCCAAGGTCTTTTAGCGTGAGAGTATGATGTAGATGTGTAATTTTAATTTCTTCACTTTGGCCTAGGTTTGGCTGACATAGTAAATTTGCAAGCATTTTCAAACTTAAAAGATTGTTTGGATTGGAGAGTGAATTTGAGAAAGAAGAAAAAGAAAGAAATGAAGAGAAAGAGAGAAGAAAGTAAAATTATTTAAATTAAGGGAAAAGAATAAAAAAGAGAAGAAAGTTAAATAATTATTTTTATATTTTAATATTATTTTTAATTATTTATTATTATTAAAATAAATTTTTTTTTTTAATTTTATATTTTATTATTATTTTCTAATTTACTATTATAAAAATATAAATATTATTAATAATTATAATATTATTATAAATAATTTTATTTATTATTAATAAATTTTTGTTAGAGTCAAATTATTAATATTTGTCCTAATCAATATTTTTTTTATTATTATAAAAAAATTTATTAATAATTATTTAATTATAATATTATTATAAATAATTTAATTTATTATTAATAATTATTTATTATTTTAATTTTATTTATTATTTTATTTATTAATATAATATAATACAATATAATAATAAATAAATAAAATATTAATATTTTTTTATCATATTAATCTTTTGATATGTTTTATTATAATATTTAATATATCTTTCTTTGCAAATCTTCTCAATTTTGGAGAAAAAGAAGAAGATATCAATTTATTTTGAAAATATTTTATTCGATTTTAATAAAATCATCTCACATCCGTATGTATAAATAATATTTCTCTAAATCCAAATAGACGCTTAATGAAATGTAGTAAATTCGATCATTTTAATCAAAATTAGAAACAATTGATTTTATTATTTAAAATTAAGATATTAATCACTTAGGGTATTGGTAGTGACATTTTTAGGATTTTTGAACTTGGCTGGACAGTTATCTTCTTCAAGAAAATTCAAGAACTTCACCTCCCGGATCATGGCAAGAACATGTTGTTAGATAACATAATTATCATCATATAATTTTAGAGAGATGAGTGTAAAGAAGGTATAAAGAGTAAAGGTAATTGAGTTTCTAGAACTGGTGAGAGCAGATGAAGTAGCGAAATCATGACTGAATTTTGAGAGCTCCAATATCATGTTAAAACCCAGTAAAAGTGAAAGAGAAGACCAGAAGTGAAGCTAAAACAGGAACAAGCACGTTGTATGCAAACTTAATATTTAGAAAGATTTTCTCAGGTACAATCTTATTCCTATAACTCATTAAATACCATAGATGAAGTAAGAATGATAACCATAAACTATTATTATGGCAGTTACATAAAAATTTGTAATTTGCTACCATAATCAATTTCAGTGTTAATAATATGGAAAATACTATTACCATTCTATATACAATCATTATTATAATATTTAAAACATTAATTACATACATACAGCGATAGTTATACGACTTGTAATTATTATTAAATATATTTAAATACTTCTCTATTCTAATAATCATCATTAAAAATTATTATTATATAATAATTATTTTACTACTATATTATAGCAAATGCTTTGACTCTAAAAAAATTATAATAATATTTTTATACTTTTTTTTCTTAAGATTTACATAAACCATGAACGTTTATATATACTTTGATAATGAAAATATATTGAAATCTTAAAATGACAAAATAATAGATGATAAAAAAATGATGAAAATATAAGAAATAGTAATAAAAAAAATTAAATATTATTAACAAAATTTAAATTGACCATTAACTATAAAATATGTTCATATATTTTTTAATCATAAAGGTTAATAAATTTTTATTTCTCAAATCAATATGAAAGAACTGTTAATAAAATAACTTATTATACATTATGATTTTTTTTTAAATAATAATTGTAAATAAAATTATAAAAGAAAAAATCTTAAGACTTAAATAGCATTTTAATATTTTATGTAGAAATAAAAAAAATTGTATAATTATATTTACAATAAAATAATATAACATTTTATTAAAAATATAGCTTGAGATTAAATGTAAATAAATATCAAGAAATATAGCTTGAGATTAAATGTAAATAAATCTCAAGAAATATAGCTTGAGATTATCTTTAGAATAGCCCTCATTTAATTTAATTTCGATTTTTAATATTTTTTATATTAAACTTTGGAAAAAAAAAAAAAAAACATGTTAAAAGTGTTGGTTTGAATGTATTCGATGTCTTATCTCTCGAATTTAAACATTGTATAAAGAACGGAGTGAGGAGGGAACATCTTAGTAAAAATGATAAAATAGGTAAATATTTTGTACTAATTACATGACTAAAAAAAGAAAATAGTTCAGAAAAAAAAAAGTTTATTTGGAAGTACATTTGAAGTTTTTTAACATAAGTACAATACATATTTGTTGTGGATAAAGTGATGGTGTTGTTTTTTTTGTTGAAGTGAAAGAAGAAAAAAGTGTTGCAGAGTGTCCAAGTACTTGCACCTACGGATGCTTATAAGCATATTACTAAGAACCTCCATGTTCTTTTGTCAGAACTCCTTCTTCAAGCATATAAAAGTGTAGGACTCATGTCCATAAAACACTTTGTCCTTTACAATAACTAGAAGACCAAACTGGTGGTCCTAAATAAATATCCTTTAAAACAAGAACAAGAACCAGAACATGTCTTTGATGCACATAAAAGAGGTTAATCACGGAGAGATTTTTACTAATAAGATAAATCACAACTATATAAATGAATATGACTTCATTTTTTACTCAAAATTTTAAGATTAAAAGTTTGTGTGTCTTTCTCCCTTATATGTTATTCAACCTTTTCATTTTTATTCAATGTAAGATTCTAACTCACCTTAAATTTCCAATAACATTCACATTTTTAAGAATATGTACATTATACTCATAATCCGTTTAATACATAGTATTTATACTTAGCAAATATTACTTAAGTTGGATAATCTATTTGGTGAGTATCTGTTAACCATTCAATAGGGAGAGAGATAATTATCTAGTTAACTATTTAGCTTTTTACACACTTTTACTCAATTATATCTTGTAATTGTTTGTATACTTTTAATACCAATTTTCATTAATATATTTATCATTGCCGATTAAAATATATATATATATATATATTACTTAACATCAAAATAATACGCTCAACAAAATTAATTTAATTGAACATATTATTTTTTTAGACGGAACAATATCTCCTTATTACAAATACATTGTATTAAATAAATTACCAGTATAATGTGAATATTTCTAAAACTATTCATAAATTAATTCTTATTATTAAATTTTTTTGGTCTTCTACCATATGTGAAAGTAATATTTGACTTAGTCTAAATGCAATCTATCGTTCCCATCTTCATTACCTCAATTATTGTCAATAGTGACATAAGAAATTAACTGCTCTATAGATACTTTGCTTTGGACAAACTTCATTCTGAATATTATTTGTTGGATAAGTGTTTACAACTAAATCAAATTATAGAGAATTATCAAGACATAATTCTTTAATGTAATAGTATAAGTGCCACAATTTTAACTTGTTCTTCCTATCTCTTTCACAAAATAATTAATATATATAATAACATAAAATTGAAATAAAAATAAATAGAACTATATCTCCTTAGATCTCAACATTCTTGATTCTTCCTCATAAAAATGTTTACTCTTATATATCTTAGACTTTAGGATTTAAATAAAATTATAATATATAAATAATTATAAATTTTCTTTTTTTAATTAATTTTAAAAGTAAGTTAGACAATATAATTATAAAATTAATTTGAACCTAATTAAAATTATTATAAAAATGATAGTTTTGAGACTTCAATTTAAGAATGTAATCCTTTTGTGTGAAGTTCAATAATTGTAATGAAAGAAAGAAGAAAAAGCTCTGTCGGTGAAAATTGCAGAAGAAAATTAGGGGTTAACCTAAATAATTTAAACTTAAAAAAAGAAATAAATAAATATTTATGTGTGAAATTATTGAGTAGAGAAACGACAGAGGAGAGAAAAATAGAGAGAAAAGCAACGATTCAACCACCCACGATGGACAAACAGCATAAGGTGCTATTTTTTTTATAAAGTTTCATCAAACAAACAAATCTTCTCCCCACTAATTTCCATAATGTATCGCATGTGTCATTCTCATCTCTGCAATTCTAAGTGGAATTTCCATCACCTTTCTTATCTTTCTAAATTTTTTTAAAAGAAACTCAATAATTTTAACAATTAACAAACAATATAAAAATATATTTAACAACATATTAACACATATTATTATAATAATATTTCATATACATTCATAAAAGAATAATATTATATATATAAAAATATATAAAAGATAAATATCAACTTCTTATCCTTTCATTTAAATTATAATTTCTCAAATCATAAGAAGATATTTTTAATATGGAACTTATCGATTTAAATAGACCACAAACTCAATAAATTATAAGTTTTAAATAAATTCTGATAATAAATTTAAGTTAATTTAATTTTCATGAATATTGTTCAGAAGATAAATTGATTTAAATTTATTAGATATAATAAAATATTTTTATTATATTATAAATAATTGTCTAATTTAAATAAATAAAATTATTTAATATTTTTATAATTTTATTTATTATAGTTTTATTTAATTAAATGTCGAAGTATAAAAATAGATATTTTCACTATTTAATTCTATTTTTCCAAAAAAATAAAAAATCGTTTAAAACAGAACAAATATCACAAATAATTTATCTTTAAATAAAGATCTTTATAAAAATCATTTCTTTATAACTTGATTTCGATGCTTCGAGTACTCAATAGTATATACTGAAATATGTTATATTCAACCTGATATCTTATAAATATTACAACTCATTATTATTAATTATTATAGTCATCCATAACTCATCCACACTCCCATATTATAAATACTTTTCTCTGAATATAATTTATTTTATATTTAAAATAATGTAATAAGCTTTCAAATTTTAGTCTACTCAATTAAAAGAGACAAATCGCTGCCACCATTCAACTACTATTGCTACTGAACAATACAAATTACAAATAATAATATTTTATTTAGAACTTTTAATAAAGTAAATTAAATCTATCACTTTAGAATTTCTTTAAATTATAAAAACTCTTTCCCTTTTTGTAACTTCTACAGTAAGAGGGTAAAATGTAATGTCGGTAGGTCCAATATTTTAGTTTGTTCTGGAATATTTTATCATTAAATGTAAATAATTGTTTGTGATTCCTAACTTTATACCTTAATATATATATATATATATATATATATATATATAAAAGAATTTTTATTTATTTTTTTGGGAAGAAATAGATCTGTAAATAACTAGCTTTACTTTAAATGTTCTGGTTTAGATGTTTATATTAGAAATTTTGGCACTATCAAACTTAATGAAACTTTTCCCTGTTTCTTATGTTCGCTGCTCATAACAAGATAAATAGGTTTCTAAAAAAATTAAGAAAAATATTTGATGAATATTTACTTTTTTTTTCTAAAATATATGTGTAATATTTATAATTTATTAAATATATTTATATTTAATGTATCACGTTAAATATAAAATAAGTTGTATTCAATAAAATTATTAGTGAATATAAATATGTTATACTCATCATATTATATAATATTTCAGAAAGAAAAAAAATGAAAACTCATGCATCATTACTCAAAAATTAATAAACTATTAAAATTCGAATTTTAATTGAGAAAACCTGAAATCAATCACAGAACTCTGATTCAAGTAAAAAATAGAATGAAAAAAAGAATGAATGATTGGTGGAAGCAATCATGATTTCTCGAATTCCCTTTCACTTTACACTTCCCTCGATGACCTCCTCTCATGCCACCCACCACCCCCATTCAATTTAATTCATTTTAAATTTACTTTAAAGGGTTAAATTTAAATTCATATTTTTTAATTTTATATTCAATCCTATTAATTATATTTTTGGATTGGATATGGATAAAATTTTTTAGATTTTAAAATTTTAAAGTAAAAATTTGGGTAGATTTTGATTTCTTAGCACAAAGGTTCATGAGAAGGTTGATTTTGGATAGAAATTATAGCACAAAGGGTTCATTGTGGAAGGAGCAAAATCAGTGTAATACTATTAATTACATTTTATTTTTTTAAAATTATTTTTTGGGTCCATAGATAAATTAGTACAAAATGTAATCCATTAATTTACCTTAACCCCTTAAATCCGAGGTAATGCAAATGTGCGAACACATCATTATCTATAGATAACATCAATAGATAATATAAAATTTACCTACTAGTATAAATTTTCTATGAAATTACTAATTTATTTATGGATAAAACTCGATAAATAATCACAGTATTTTCTGTAGTGTAAATTTAATTTTAAAAACTACTTCTAATAAAAAAAATTACTTGTTAATGATATTTAAGAAGTACTATAAAAGAATGTCACCTTTTATATAATTTAATAATTTATTAAATTGCAAAATTTATTTTACTTTTATTCTAATAATTATTTTAAAAATAAACTAACAAGATTTTCAACAATATAATATTTATTGAAAATTAAAATATTTTAAAATTAATATAATATTTTTTTTTATATCATTATTATGAAATCATTAAAATTAAATAAGATAAATAAGAATGTCTTAACACAATCACTAAAAACATGACTAAAAATACACTTTAGATGTTTTTTCTAATTTTATTTTTATTTTTTATTTCTATTATTTTAAAAAGAGGTATATGAGAGTTAAAGAGTTGCCTTTTAAGGACATGCTTTTGGTATCACCTAGACACATCCCATGTGAACTTACAATGATAAACTTTGAACACTTCTCATTCACTTATATAACAACATGCTTTTGACACTATCTTGGTGTGATAAGTATATAACTTAAAAAGTAAAATAGATACTACATTTATATATAATTTGAGATATATTTCAAATTTATTTGAGTTGTATGTATAGCTTATAAATAGAATTCAACACTTATTATAATCAAATTTGGTTCATTGTAAATAGAATTGTGAATTTTTTTAAGTTTGTGTTTGAGTGTTCTTTCCATTCTTAAAATGTTATCTTAAATCTATTTGTACTTAAGTGACGACTTTCTCCACTTATCTTGAAATTTATTCTCAAGTGCATGACATCAACTCTTCTCCATCCTCATACCTTAGTTCTTCTTCAATCCATAAAACTTAAACCGATTATTTTTTACAATTTTCGCAATTATAAAAAATGTTTCTAATTTTCATTATTAAGTTCCTCGCTATTAGAGACTCATTTCTTTTTCATCACTAATTTTGTTCCAAATTTATTTTTTAACTCTTACAACACATGTAAATCTGTGACTAATTCTGATATTATTTTCGTCTCTAATATCTATAAGAATTTATTTATTAATAAGAATACTTATGCTTTCAATAAATTATTTCCTTCTTTTATTAAAAAAATTCAATAAAACTTATATTCTCTAATATAATCTCTATCAATTCTCATTCAAGTCTTTGATTTTTAATATTTAAATAAAAAATAATATAATTTTATAATTAAGTATTAGTCAAATTGATTTTAAATAAAAGAAATAAACAATAAATTATAACAAGTTTAAAATAATTTTCATTATATATATATATAAATAGTTCTAAATATAATTATTATGTAGATACGGTAACAATTATTTCAATACTACCTTTATATATTTTATTTATGAAAAAAAAATTAAAATATAATTGTAATATATTTTATTTTTATAAATGTCATAGATTAAAAACAATTATTTTTAAAATTTTCAGCGTAGGTTGTTTTTAATTTGTTTAAACGTGCCATTTTCTTCATATTTTATTTTACATTTTTCATGTTTCTCTCTTGCTACACGTTGTCTCATCGTTATTGTTGGTCTCTCCCTCTTCATTGTTGTGACGTTGTCGCTAACACAATATTTTGCTTCACTCATCTTCTCATCGCGTCTCCTCATTCTCATTTTGTTGTCACACCTCTATTTTTCTTCCATTTTTATTCTAATTTAAATTTTTTTTTTTAATTTCTATTATTATTATTATAGATCCATGTTGAGATTTGAAATCCAATCAAATTCAAAATTAGAATCATCATTATAACGTTGTAATTAACTTAGTTAATTTTAAAAAAATATATATAACAATGATTATATTTTCAATTATCGTAATATATTTAACGACAGATACTTGAATCATCGATTAAAAAAGAATTTTAATCATCATTAAAGCTTCTTTTTATATAATCATACATTTATTCATAAAAAATTAAGTTTCGAACTAATCTTACTAACTTTCTTCAATGAAGAAAAATGAAAATATTTTATTTTTGTCAAATTATTTAAATAAATAATAATGCTAAACTTAAATAAATTATATATATATATATATTAATAATGAAAATTATTGAATAATTAATTTATGAAATTATAATAAAATTATTTACATTTATAATCATCCAATCCAAAATCTTGAATAAGGGATGAAATTTAGTATCATTCAAACTATTAATTTGTTTTAGTATAGTAGATTTTTCTATATAAATTTTATAAATTTACATAAAGATTTATAAAAAAAATTATTTTTGACAAATTTTTATATTCACGAAAAATGACGTAAATTTTTATACCTTAATCCCACCTTTCAACACCAATTTAAAGACCGTGTTTATTAGTATTGAAAATATATTTTAGTTTTAGTTTTATTTTATATATATATATATATAAATTGATTGGTTTTATAAATTTTAAAATTTAATATTAATGTTGAAAATCGTTTAGAAATATAATTAAATTAATATATATAATGTGATAAAACTTTATTTTTATAATAATAAATTAAATTTTAAATCTATTTTTAATATAATATTAAAAATAATTCTAATAAATTTTTTGGATGTATTAAGTATTACATTACTCATAATAAATTATTACAAAATTGTAATCCAACAATATTACATGTCATATTATTATTAAAAAAAGTAGAATTATTTTTAAGAAACCATATTTACAAGGATTAAAATTAACAAGAAAAATATATTAAATCGTTAAAATAAAAACCATTAAAATTTATATTTTTATAAAAAAAAGATATGTTTTTAAATTTTAAAATCATCATTAATTCTATAATATTTTTTTAATTATATGGATATTGGTCTTCCAATTATTGTATACCAAAATAATTTCTTATCAGTTTAGTTTAATTATATAGGAGTGTTGGTCAAATAAATTTTGAAGTTTTAATATTATTGTCATCACCTTTTATTAATTACGATTTATGGTTGGTAAAAAATAAAACTGTTTTTCTGTTTGAGTCAACACCTCCACCCTTGGCAATTTTTTTCAACACGTGCTTTTACTATTCTCAGCATATTTTCAACCGATAAAGTTTATTCACTAAGTTTTATACCACTGCTGCCATTCTCAAACCCACTTATTTTCAACCAGACAATTGCCCCAATAGTAAAGAAAAGTGTTGTAATACGAAATTCAAGCCATGAAAATTTTAACATCGAAAAAGGTAAAGTAGGTAATGAGAAAACACAATAAAACAAACTTCTTCATAATTTTTTTTTAAAATATATACGAAAAATAAAAAATAAAAAATTAGTTTATTTACACATAAATTAAAAATAAAAATTATAAGAAACCTTATATAACAAGTTTTAATTTTTTTAGAAAAAACTTTATTGAGAAACTCGTTTCTTGTTGAAGGTGGTCCATAACATATGTTAAGCCGCCTTGGCCAATTCATGAGATTGCCCTTTCACTGTCAATGAACAGCACATTCAATGGTGTTGAACAATGAAAAACCCTCGATGAGTAATTGACCAAGGACACATCAAAGATGTCAATAGTGTGCCCCACTGCACAGTCTGAACAAGCAATCCAAATGGAATTCAACTTGGCATCAGATAAAGAACTGTTCTGGGGGGGTCCATTTTCACATGGGTAAGGATAAGCATAAGGAAAAACCACAATAAATAAAGGACAAATCTTTCATCTATCCACAATTTTACCTGCAATTGGGTCACACCGCCACACATTTTTTAGATTCTATATATGGTAAAACTAAAATTTGGAAGAAACTTTAAATCTTATTTATATCACAGTCTTACATAGAATAGTAATTTTAAGTAACACAGGCTAGACTGATAAAAAAAAAAACACCACACAAGCATGGGGCTACTTAAGGGGAACATGTAAGTTTTTTATTGTAACAAATACTAGACCTGTGAAGGATAAGCATAGAATATCTAGTTCTAGACATACAGAATTACATGTGAAGAAAATTGCAGTAAGACTTTTAGCTGAAGGAACTTCACATGAAAGTAAGAGTTTGTGATGTAGACAATGAGCTTCCGGATTCCACTTGTCAATCTTCACTGGTACCATATGGAGAAATCTGGCTGTTTCTGAAGAGCATCGATCCCTACTCCTTGCATGTTCTCCTTGAAATCGAATGATGCCAAATCACAAATGGACCCAAACATTGAATTGAAGTTATTGTTGTTGTGATTGGTCTCAAAGGGAGCATTCATAGCTTTGAACCGGTCAAATTGACCTTCTTCTCTTGCAAACATGTGATGATTATTGGACATGTTGGGCTCATCAAAGATGTTTCCTTCCATAGTGATTCCTTGCCCGCGAATGAAGTTGTCCTGTGGCTGCTGCTGCTGCTGCTGCTGCATGCGATGCTGAGGAAGGCAGGAATTCTCTGCAGCCATGCGATTACATGAACTTATGTTCTTGTTGCTTTGAACATTTGTTTCATAGTTAGTCATAAGGTCACTGATCATTTTCTGACCATCTTCTGAAACTTCAAGTCCAGTAAGATCAATTACAGGCTGGACCATGTTAGCAGACTGAGCAGTAGACTTTGGTTGAACAAAGGACTGGGGGTATATGACTGGCTTTACCTCATTTACATGAAAATTTGGACCCCCAAAATCTGAAGTACCTCTATATGCACAAATCAACTGATGATTGTCCCTAGAAATTCTGTCAGGGAAACCAAGGCGAACTTGACTATAAGGACACTGAGGCTGTTCACATGTGTAAATCTTCATATCCATCACGTTGAAGTCATTAGAAACCTTCCTTTTCCTTATTAAATCCAAATTTGTAACAGCCTCTCCCTTGATTGAAAAATTGGGCTGCTGAACTGGCAGTGTTCCCCTCATTCTCTCCATCCCCAGATTGGGTGTGTGAAGATTCTCATGTTTCCTGTCTTCCACATCAAAGTTAGGCTCATCCTCACGCCCTTCAACATCATACTCGTTGCTATCATTGATGACCATAGATCCACTACCTCCAGCTGAGGTTAATGGAGGGATATAATCAGGGTAAAGCTCTCTTGCCAAGGTCTCCTCTTGATTGATGATTGCCAGCCAGGTTGCACTTTCCTTGGCTGTCATCTTATCTTGGAGGCACTTAGACTGCCTCACAAGCTTGCGAATTTTGGCAATATCTGGGGACATATGCTTGATAACTGCAGTCAAAACACCAACTTTCCATGCCTTCTTTAGGTCATGGGGCTTCTTGTAAGGAGGGGGACTTTGATCTTTAGGTAAACCAATTTGGGGCCACCACTCTTCATTTCCTGTAGGCCACCATGGTGGAGGAATACCCTTTTCCAAGGGAAACCGCCTCTGAGGAGGATCACAGTGTTGCATGAGGGCTGACAAGAGAGAACCTAAGGTTGTGTCCTGCAGCTCTTGCAAGGTATGTGGAGTTGGACCAATTGAATTGCATCCATCATTCCTCCCAGGGATAGCATTATCAGCTTGGTACTTGGCTATGGCAGCTGGACCATTTCGATCGAATCTGACTTTATCCTTCCACCATTCACGGAGATTATCAGATGCTCCAGTCACTGGTTTCCCCTTCTCAGGAATTATCCCATAAACAAATCCTTGGGCCTTGCAAACCTCCATCATCTTCAGCATGTACTTCAAGATTCCATCTTGAGCCCTGGACATCTTTTTCCTCCTTGCCTGTTCTTGAGATTGTCTTTGCTTCACTGCATCAATTCCTTCCTTGGATTTACTTTGTTCCTTCAATCGCTTGAGACGCATTTTGTCCTTCCACATCCTCCTTTCAAGCTCATCTACGCCAATTTCTTCATCACTGAAATCATCCTCAACTATCGCCTCTGGATCAGTTTGCCGGGCGGTGATATCCTCTTCCCCAAGGACAGTAGACATCGTATCCAAATCATTACAAAACCCAATCTCCTCAAACATCATCATCATTTTCCGCGGAAAAAATATGGATCCAACCTTTAAGCTTCGGATGATGAAGGTAGCGAGATGGATTTCAAACTTTTACCCTTTAGTACTGTACACCAATTCAAGTTAACAAATTCTTTGCTTTTAAAGGCCTTTGCACCTATCAATAGTAACAAAACAAAGTTCAAAGAAAAATCAGCATGACACAATACCCAAATGCTTTCCAGAAGAAGAGAATCAAAGCATAAAATATGCATATAACTCCAAGCTAAAACCATCATCAAAATAGAACATGAATCCAAGATAAAAACACGAATTAAAAAAAACCTTGATGAAAATTAATAGATCAGGGCTATACAGATTCGACAGATCCAATTCATCAAGGAATCAAACAGGGAAGCAAAAACAACATAGGCACAGACAATAAATGATTGTGACTATAAAAACAAAGACAATAAATGATGTTTTCAAAAGATTCTCTCATAAACCCATCATAAAAGGTTGCAGATTTTAGATAAAACAGAAAATTTAGTTAAATTAATGAGGAGGACAATCAAGCCCATAAACCCCCACAAAACCAGCAAGCTAGATAGAGAGAAAACTTCCAACATGGAGGATAAATAGATGAACAGGAACCTCTCCATGATAGATCAAAAGGGCAACAAAATCAGTACCGACACAGACCCCAAATCAAAACAACAGAAACACATGATTCTGATTGACCAAGCAGGTAGCAAGAAGCAGTTGAACAGTGAAAAGGGTGAGCGAAACAAGAAGTGCAGAGATTATTACCAGAAGATCCAGAACAGAGTCTCTGTGGCGGCCACGAGTCAATAAGAGAAGAAGAAGGTGCTCTGTATTGAGACTTTCATGAGAGAAGGTGGGAAGAAAGAGAGAGGGGAGAGAGAGAAAAAAGGGACAGAAAGTTGAACATTATCTGGTGAATGGGAAGACGGTGAGTTTTTATTGGTTGATTAAACCCCACATCGAGGAACAGTGTATATAATAAAGGTCAGTTTTTTTTCTCCATTTTTCCTTTTGGTATTGGGAAAAGTGTTTTTTTTTTTATATATATATTTTTTGTTTCTCAAGAAAGTAAAAACGAAGAAATACGTCTGGTCTGAAATGTACAAATCTAGAAAAAAAATTATTTCTATAATTAATAATTATTTTTTTTTCCATCTTTATTTCATTTAAAAGTAATTTTTTTCATAATATATTAAATATATTTTATTAAGAATTCTTATTTACGTATAAAATGATAAATAATACAGTGTAGCATAAGTATTATATGTAATTATCTTCTTTAAATAATAGGAGTATTGGTTAGCAAAATGTAACGATTATTTAAAAAAAGTGATATAAAATTTATTTTTATGATATAAGAAAATTTAATTGAATTATACACATAAAATTAATTTCATTGAATTATATACCTAAAATTAATTTCATAATTTTAATTTAAAATATATTTTTATTATTTTAATTATCTTAATTAATTTTTTTACCATTAAACTAATTATGGCTAATGCTAAGAACTACTGAAAAGGATGTGAAAGGTTTTAAAATAGAAAAAATCGATAAGAATTAAACCAAACAGTGTCGTATTTAAATAAACTTAAAATTGTATTTAAGAATAAATTATTTTTCTTAGAGTAAGCAAACATTAAATTTGTCTCAGAAGATAACGATTCAGTAATCGTTTTTATTCATTTTAATAACTGAGTTTGAATCTTGATATGTTATGTTAAATTTTAGAAATAGATTTTTGTTATTCACAGTGAAATTATCCTTCATCTAAAATTAATAGGAGTCACATTCATTATTATAAATGTATTTGGAGGAGATTATTTATAAGAAATTAAAAAATATATATATAAAAAATATAATTAAACTAAATTAATTTTTTCATAAATTAAAATCAGTTTATTCATAAATAAAAAATAAAAATTTGAAAAAATTATATGGAAATTTATACAAAATTAGTTAATCTTTAAAGTAATTTTAATTTATAAAAAAGTTCATTTATTTTTTTTATATTTTAGAATTTTTCTATATAAAATCATCTAAATATCAAACTTAAATAAATATATATATATATATTAAAAATAAATTTGATTTATTTTTAGATTATAAACTTATAATAAGTAAATTTTTAATAAAAAATAAAAAATAATAATATATGAAGATAAAGTATGAATAGAAATAAATATAATTATAATAATAAAACAAGCAACAACAAGTATCTATTAATGAAATTATAAGAATATTTAAATGTCAAATTTAATTAATTATTAGAAATAAAAGAAAAAATATAAGGTAAATTAATATAAGTGTGAATCATAAATGTAAATAATTTAATTTAATTTTTTATTTACTTTTGTTATTTATAGAATATAATTACAATCATTTTTTTTATCATATTCTTTCTATATAATATTTTTTATTTATACTATATTTATATACATATATCATATTTAATTTTTCATTTATTTTATCTTAATATTGTAAAAATAGAAATTATTATTTCAATTATGTATTAATATTTTTTTTTAATTAGTTTCTTTCTATATGGACATAACATTGATTATATTTCAATTTTCAACATTTAATTTTTTTTTTAATATATGACTAATACATTTCTTTATTTTTCTTTATATATTTTATATCGAGTTCTAAATTTAGATTTTATTTTACTTTTTTAAATTTTAAAAATTTCTTCTTTATTTTATTACTTAATAGATTAAAATTGATATTTTATATTTTCTTTCACATAATAAATACATCTCAATAGAAGGTTACGTTAACTTAATATTTATCTTCCTCTATAATTTTAAATTTATCCATTTATTTTACTTTTCTTAATTTATTTACAATTTTCTCTATATTTGTCATTTTCACTATAACTAAACGAATTTAAGAAAAATTACAATAAAATAAAGTTTTATAAAAATATGAAGAAATATAGATGAAAAACTATAGGAAAATAAACAAATCAAACTTCATCAAACTAAGTTTAGATTATTAAATAGTTTAATTATCACGTATCATATTATTTTAACGAAAGTTAATATGTTAGGTATCACTATAGATTTACCATATGTTGAATATAATAAATAAAGAAAAAAATATAAAATTTATGATAAAATAAATTTAAAACTCATATATATGTATATAGGTAATTTAAACATATTCTTTAAAAGATAATTCAAATCTATTCTTAAATAACATAGAATGTAAACTGCTTGGTGTAGAATGTAAAAAAATCAAATATTATCTATTATCTAAACTAAATTTAATCATTTTGTTAGTTCATTGATTCCCTTCAAAAAAGAGATGAAAAACTTTAAATTCATAGAAAGTCATTTAAGAGGGAAAATCGTTTATTTTCAACATAGACACCAAAGAAAATTTAATACATTTTTATATATTTATATTGAAAAACAATTAAATTATTTGATTTGTACGTACTAAGATCATTGGATTGAGACTTTTTTTTTTTACAAATGTCCAAAGATTAATCATACCTTTGTACTAAAATTTTAAACTCTATGCTCAACTTTCTTTGTAAGAATTTCATGATGATATTGTCCTTCAAAATTATAACTATTGATTTCTAATGAGACCTTAATAAGATTAATTGATTCATAATGATATATTATTATGTAACATATATAGTGTTTAAGTTGTACTTATACATTAACGTAAGGAGCCATGTAAATGCTCTTTTAGGATTCATGAATCCACTATCGAATGTATGTTTGACATTCTATTTTTTATTTGTGGACTTGTGTATGGCTTGAAGTTAAAGAAAGTTATACAAATCAACCTTCTCCATATTTACATTTGATTGATTGATATACCTATATTGTTAACATAAATATCAATTATAATGTACCATTGCATCATAGATAAGGGCAATGAATATAGAGTTACAATATATTTACATCATCCATAATTGCACAACTATAACGTTCAAAATTTGATTATCCTAGATTATTTCGACAAAAAAATCCTACATGTTAAGTATAAGTTACATTATTGTTCTCTATGCCAAAAGATTATTTCATCCCATGGTATAACACAAGACATCTATAATCAACTCTAGTATTGGATTACAATATTGCTTGTGTGACCTATTGCGCTACTTATCATAAGACAAATATCAACATTATGAAACACTAAAAAGAATAGATATATATACAAAAATAAATTTAAGTCACATATACATACTTTTTCTTTGAAATAGCCTAAATTAGGTATGTAACTCGTGGAATGAATGTTCCAAGTTTCTATCCCATTAATTGAACCTCCTTTGTGGGCATAGGGATTGGATTAATTATATCTCTAATCTCTTTAACTACCACTCTTGTATAATTAGGATGCAATGCTACTATGTATATGATTGACCCTACCTGATATATTCTCATAGTAGTCATAAGATAAGGAGGAACTTCTCCAACAAACAACTAACACAAATAGGAGATATACGTGTTTTGTCTCCTTCTCTAACATGTCCAAACAATTAGAATAGGCATCTTTCATGTTAACACGAGCACGACATGGACCTACATCTACCTAAAACTAAATTAGGTTGTTGGGAGATGCCTATTGACTTAAACCATTAATCAAACTCATACCTCAAATCATCTATAAGTAGTGTTTTTATCTACTTAGTTATTTGTGGCGTCAACCTCTATAACAAAGTCGCAATTAGTTGTTTTATAACCTCTTAACCCAAATCCTCTAGAATGGTTATGGAAAGGAGGTGTTATAAAGTAATGTTGCATACCCACTCCAAAAACATAGTTATAAACAACTAGGGTGTGTGGAGTTCTAATAGATATAATCAAAATATCCTAACGATCAAGAGATAAAAAAGTACCTTAAGAACTCTACTCAAACAAGTTGTCCTAAAAAAATAATGTTTGAAATTAGTGAAAATATAATAATGAAAGTTGTAAAACTAAAAAAAATAAACTAATAATAAACTTACAATTCTAACTGCAATCTCTTTTAATTTATCATATGTCATTTTTCTTGATAGTTTAATATGAATCATCTTCTAGATAACCTTATATATATATATATATATATATATATATATATATTTTTTTTATGCACAACTAGTAAGACAAGTTATAAATGACAAGAAAAAAAGTCATAAATTATGTTTATTATTTAAGTTACCACAAGAATTCTTTCTATTTATTGCAAGATCAAAGCTAAGGTTCCTTAGATAATTCCTAATCAACCAAAATAAAGAATCAATTTTTTTCTATTGTACAAATAAACTACATGATGTAATAATCGAAGATGTCTTCTACCATGTGAATACTATATAAGGTTCACTACATCATTAACATTAAGAAAAATATTTAAATTTTGGAATGATGAAAATATATTACAATATTTATGTAAGAATACCATTTTTTATATTTTCATCATCAAAATCATCATCTTTCACTTTGTAACATGAAATCTCATATTTTCGACACTTATGCAATGTTTCAAAATATCTTTTATATAATATGAATCATTAGGGAAAGTATGTATTTTTTTGTGCTCCATACCCATCAACTAGTCATATTCAAAATAAAAATGTAATACAAAAATAAAACAATATATAAGTATGATATCCTTTAACGTTATAACCATTCAAACTCTCATATATTGAAAAATCATTAATGGTACAAAATAATAATTCGCAACTAAAAATTCTCCTTCTATAACATACATCAAATAGATAAACATTTATGTTATTTTCTTGTTGTCTTGCTCCTAATATCATCATGGATATCTTTTATATTTTTTACATGCACAACTAGTAAGGCAAGTTACATATGATAAGAAAAATTAATCTTAAATTATATATTTATTACTTAAGTTACCACAAAATTCATTTCATTTATTAGAAAATCAAACTTAAGATTCCTTAAATCATTTCTAATCTAAAAAAATAAATAATAATTTTTTTTTCTATTGTGTAAATCAACTATATGATATAATGATTCATGTCTTCTACAATGTAAATACTACATAAAGTTCATTACATCATTAACATTAATAAAAATACTTAAATCTTGGTGTGATAAAAAAATAATTTAAAACTAATTATATACTTAAATCTTGGAATAATAAAAATATAATTTAAACACTAATTATTTAAAGAATGATTTAATTATAATGTAGTGTTTAAGGAATGATAAAAAGATAACTTAAACACTAATTATAAAAATGTTTAAATCTTGATTTAAACACTAATTCTCCCTCGTAACTTATAACCACAAAGTTATAAAAAGTTAACTTTATATATATATATATATATATATATATATATATATATATATATATTCTCTTCGTCACTTGTGTTAACTATCCCATAATTATTTTAAAAATTAATTTGAAAAAAAAGAAGAAGATATTGTTATGTATTATATTGTACCGAATCGAACACATCACATATAGTGTTAACCCCTTTTTCTTTCTTTTTTTGACTGTTTGAGCCTTGACTTGTTCAATATTTTGCTTATTGGTGGGTGTAATTGCTTGGACTATTTAATGTCTGTTCATAGTTTGGCAGGTTTCAATTAATCAGTTTGTGATTCTTCACTCCAGTTTCTCATCTCATTGTGCTTTTCTTTTATCTCTGGTTCCTTGATTTATTAGAATATAGGTCAGTGTTACAATATAATCAAATTTATGCTACCAAATTTATTATTCTACTTTGTTTTTAATTTATTCCATAAATTATTTTATTTTATAAATTAAATTATTCAACTTATAAAATTAAATAATTAATGTCATGATTTTGTAGATTTATAATGTTATCACATTTATTTGAACAATGGATGATAAGTTACTGAGGTAACTAAATTGCCAAAATTTTTCAAATATATAAACCTAAAGTGAGCTATTAAAATTAGAGACTAAAATTGTGATTTTTTTTTTTTAAATATCCATTAAAGTTAAGTAATTAAAACTACAAGAATCAAAGTTACTCGTATATTAAGCTAGCCAAAGCAAAATTGCAATCAAAAACCTAAATTAAATCATTTCTAACATTATAAAGAGAGAAAGAGAGAGGCATGAAAAATAGTTTATTTTCGTGTGCCTCCTATTTATATCATCACTCTTTATGTATCATCACTCTTGCTTCATACTTGGTTGAAGTTGAATAGTTTTTATCAACTAGTCATATCTTAATATAATAAAATATGAATTTATTTTTATAATATAAATAAATATGTTTTTCATTTTTATTATAAAATTTTCTATTATTTTTTATTTATTATAAATCGATTTATTAGATAAGATTTGTATTTATTTTATATATATTAACCGACTTTATAAGTAAGATTTGTACTTACTTTACATATATTAATTTGATTTTATCTTTAATCGAACACAACGTTCTAACTAAACATGGACCTACAAATAGGTGATTCAACAATAACCCAATAACGGGTGATCCAATAAGATATAATAAACTTATTAGAATAAACTTTAATACTATTACAGAAATAGATTTTAAATTTAACTTATCATCATAAAACTGACTCAATGAAAAGGTAAGATTTATATCTACTTTATATATTAATTTGATTTTATCTCTAATCGATATGAGATTTTTAACAAACACACATCTTTAAAAAAAATAGTTTTTTTTTTAAACTTCTAATAAATATAATATATATATATATATAAATATCTCGTTTATCATGTAATATGCATAGAAACTAAATCATAGCACTAAGAATGAACCTACCCTAGTTGTGCCTTCACTACTTTAATTGTCTCTTCCACACAACCCTCAATTATAGTTGTTGATGGTAATAACTTCACTATGTGACAAAAAGGATGAGATCTTTCTCCATTTATTTCAACACTTCCCACTCTTCAAGCTCTCACATTACCTCTTTCTGCTTCATTTGAAGACAGTTTTAGTTTATGGGTATCATTACTCTCATAAGAATGGTTATGACTACAACTACACGCCATGAACACCCTTTCCCTAAATTGCATGACACCAAACATAATATTTGGTTAATAATGTCTAAGAATGGCTTGTTTTTTAGTTTCAAAACATAATATTTGGTTGATAATGTCTAAGAATGGCTTGTTTTTTAGTTTCAAAACATTGATGTCTACTTTCGGATAAACTTGTCATTACTAATTGTAAGGATTAGGTCATCGTTAAAAATAAGGTGTAAACTACAAATTTTAAAAAAGGGTCAACTTGTAAAATATTCTTCTCTATGATTCAGTCATATATATATAATTTTAAAGAATTATAAATTAATGAAGAATAAAAAATTTAATTAATTAAATTTTTAAACATTTCATTATTTATTATTATAAAATTATTATTTCTCTCAAAGAAAATTTTCTTAAATTTATTTTGCACAACTGCTGCTTTAATAAACAATACAATAATTTGTATTACAATAGGTATATATAAATTTTAAAAAAATACTTGAGTATTAATAATATGTTTAAATTTTCCAATCAATTTGAATTTGAAGTTGATCTTATCGTATGTTGTCAAGTAAAGATTTGGATTTTGAACTGTTAAAGGAAAAAAAATCACAAACAAAAAAGTGAAAGAAACCCAATACCATAAAAGAGACACAAATCTTGATTATTTATTTCACAAAAATAGAAAAGTTACGACATATTAGTGTAACAAAAACTAGATCCATAGAAAGAAATAAATCTTTTAACTTTTAAATCATAAAAAAAATAGAATCACTGAATAAAAAAAAAAATACAAAACAATAAAAAAAAAAACCTAAAATACTATAAAACTTACCTTAAATTAAAGGATAGTCCAATTAACTTTTGATATATGTAATCAGTCAACACATGCAGACAAAAAATAAGTTTTAAAATTCTAAACTAAATAGACGTTTATACCAAATTTAAAGATAAAAGAAACAAAATAAATAAGAAATATATATATATATATATATATATATATATATATATATATATAAAAGAAAAAAGTAAATAATACTAATAAGAAAAACAACATGAAGAAGAAAAAAAGAAGATGATTATAATAAAGAGAAGATGAATAAAAAAGAAAAAAAGTAGACGACAATAATAGAAAAAAAAAATAGACTGAAAAAAAGAAAACATTGATGAAGAGAAAGACGTATACTTTGAAATGAGATAAGGTAAAAGAGAAGTAGAAAAATAGGTTTCATAGAATTGGAGAAAGAATGAGTATTTAAATAAAAAAAACATTTTACTTTTATATTTTTCTTATAAATCTTATAATATTCACATAAGAAAAAAAAATATAAAATTTTGTTTGTAATTAAATATAAGAAATTTTTATTTATTTTCTTTTTCAAAATTTTCTGATTATGACTGGTGATAAAAATTTACCTTTTATATTACTTTAATTATATATTATATAATTTCTTTTCTTAAAGATATAGCAAACTTGAATCGAGATCTTACCCGAATATTCTTACCTTGTAAAGAATAATTAATTAATGTGCAAGACTTGAACAGAATAATATTATTGAAAAATATTTTTATACCACTTTTACCATGTTTCAACAATTAAATTTTGAACTAATATTTAATGGATATAATTTTTAAAATACATTAATAATTACTTTTAATGCTCCTTCTCATATAATGAAATAGTCTTTTTGGAAAAATTAAAATTATAAGAAATTAATATTTTTTTGTTTATTGTTTTTAAAATTAATTTTAAAATTTTTAGTTTTAAAAAAATTAATAAAATGTAAATTTTATTTTTAGTTTTTTATTTTCATTAAAATACTTTTTATTTTCATCAACATTTGCATTATATTACTAGCTTTTATTGTTATGAAGTTTTCCTTTAACTTTCATGATTCTTCCTTCTTGTAGTTATCATTGTCTTTTTTTCTAAAATAATTTTCAAATTAAAATTAAAAAAAAAATTCAATTTATTCTTAAATATAATTTTTCAAAATTAATTACTAAAACTAATTTAAAAAACTAAAAAAAAATTAAGTCAAACAAATCTCTTAATTATTGTCTTCTTTCTTATTACACGAAACATGTTTTACAAAGAAATAAGTAAATCGATTAACACATAATTGTTTTAACTTAGTCCGTGTATTTTTTAATGTTAAAGAAAGAACTTTATCGTTTGTTATAATCTTATCTTAACGCAAACATGATTTTTTTTAATGAAAATTGTCATATGTGTAAAAATGGGTGTTTTAAAAAACTTAAATTATAAAAATAATTCAATTGAAATATATTAACAGTTCTTATCGGGTTAGTAAATTAATAATAAATTGTTATATAATTTAAAATTATTAAATTTTAATAATTATTTTTATACTTATATATAAATCGAGTATCTATTATTATATTTCAAAATTAAAGTGAATAGTGATTAAAGATGATTAAAATTATTTATTTATAATATAATATAAAAAGAGATTTATATTAGTAGATCTTAATTAAAAGATTTATATTGTGCTACTAGTAATTTTTAATAAATCTGGTAAAGATATTTTATCTTTAACTAATCCTAATGAAAGTAATAGATTTAAGTTCAATATTATTATTAGGTTGATTAAGGGGTCAAGTATATGTTAGGAATGATCAAGAACATATGTCTTAGCTTATTTAGTACAATTTTAAAATTTTATCATTACTAAAATTCATTTTATTAGTTACATAAAGTAATTAAAGAGTCATTATTAGCATTTTTGTGAGTCACATATTTATTATTTAAATGTGTTAGTATTATTATTTAATTTATCAAAATTATAAAGTGCTTTATTTAATATTAAGTTTATAACTAAAGGCATAATTGTCATAAAAATCTGTTTTATAAATACTTAGTTAATATTCTATTTTTTATAAGAGATCAAATTTAAAATAATTAAAATTTAAAATATAATTAACATAAATTATGATCCCTGTAAAGAGAGTTAAAAATATAGTGTTTCTATTTTGTTATCGTCCCCGTCAGACAAAAATACCTTAAAAAAAACATATGACTCTTTTAATTTGAAAAGCCGATGACACACTCATTGTCAATTTCATTCCCCTTAATTATTCTTATAAATAATGTATGTATTTATAAAAAATTGTTTTTAATTATGCTATAATGTTTATCCCATATGAGTAGAAACATATGGTTAAATATGATTAAGTACAATTATTATAATTAAAAAACTCAATAGTTTTAATATATAATTTGGTTCATCAAAACATACAAATCAAAGTAAAAACTCATATTCCTTTTATATAAATCATGCAAAATCTTGAGTCTCACGTTAGATTCTTAAATTTACTTAGATTAAAAAGAAACTATTTGTTTGGTTGATTAAGAAGATACTTTTAAAAAATTAGTTTCTTTTTTAGTAATATGTTCTTTCTAGTAAAAAAGGAATTATACCTAATTGGGGTTACAAATTTGAATATTAAAAACACTTTAAAAATTAAAAGATGCATGAGTGGGAACCAAATTATATATTTAAAAGATACTTATACAAAATTATACAAATATGTATTATGGTTAATTAGAATCTTAAACATTGCATTTACACATTTTAACTATTTTTTTAGTAATTTATATTAAGATACTTATACAAAATCGAAATAAGATGGAAAATATGAAGTAAGTTTTTCTATAAAGTAATACGAATTGAAAGTAAGAATTTTAAAAAATTATGTAAAAAGTTTAATTTATGTATATGTTAATTTTAGTTTAAGAATTTTTTATGAAGTGTTTATAGAAAAAAAAAATTGTCAAAATAAATTTATGATTTTTTTAGTAAAGAATTTTTTATTTGATTTTGTTATATATAGAAACTCGTTGATCGAACAATAATTATAATATTATAAAATTGATTGGAATGGACTTAATAAATTAGAAAAAAAAAAAATAGAAAAGAAAGTGTGGGTGGTATGGGTGTGACGCTGGAGAATAAGTATATATAATGTTTCCAAGAAAATAATGAAAAGAATCGAAGCCAAAATATGAATCACACTTTAAGAAAGCAAAAAAGGTTACATCTATCACCATCATTTTTTGTGACTCACTCATAATTGGCGCCACCTTGAATGTGAGACTTCTACGATGTGATTAATACAAATTAACCGACGAATCCAAAATATATTTTGTATCTATCATAAAATAATAATTTATCTAAATATTATTAATACTTTTAAAATTATTATAAATATAAAAAATATAAATATATGACATATTTATTACATTCATATCAATTTATTACTGGAAATATATTATAAAATCATATTACAAAACAATTAAAAATTTAATAAAATAAAAATAAAAATTATAATTATTTTTTTATTATATAAAATACAGAATATATATATATATATATATATATATATTTGAATTTTTTTTAAATCAAATTTAAAGTTTTATTTTAATAATTTATAAGTTATGAAATATATTACATATTATTAAGGTAAAATTTTATAAGTATAAATAAATAAATAAAATCTAATACTATATATAAATTATGGTAAAATACAATTAATATATCTATTCTTTCATTTAATAGTTATAAAATACTAATTACATGAATGTGTATATTTTATCTTGATATCACATCTAATTAAAATATCTCACAAAATAAAAAGATAGGAAATATAAGTTTCATCATTTAACTTTTCCATCTTTATCAAATACATGTTCATCTATAAAAGTGTTTAACCTAAATAAAAATACACAAAACACAAATAGAAAAATTAAAAATATATACCACATATGTTAGAGACATGTATAAGAAAAATAGACAATACTAAACGCATACAAACATCACACACCATTAACTCAAATTTATTAATTATCTTATGTTCTTATATCTAAATGCATGTGATACTATCATACGAATACACATAAAAATAGTTTAGGAGTACATGAACCAAATCATAAAGACCCTCACAATCCACTCTTAACTAGAGCGAGTCTAACAAGAATTAATTAAGATAATATAGCTAGTTGTAGTTGTCCCTCATCCCACTCTTAGATAAGAGGTTCCTTGTTCTAAAATTTCCAAGACCAAGGTAGAAGACTATAAAATCCCTTTCCATAGATCGCATCTACCCTAAGAAAGTATGAAAATGAATGAATGAAGCATGTACATACAAATGCATAATTCATCACATATCCCAAATAACTAAGCATAACTTGGATTTTCATACTGTTAAGTCTCTACTTAGACTTCTCAAATGACAAAAAATAATTTGAATTCCACTCTACTAAGCCACAACTTGACTTCTTAAAACATACAAATAACTCGCAAACACATTGAAAGCTCATATTATGAGCATCTCAAAATACAAGATAAATTATCACAACATCTCATTCATATCATAATTTATTATTACACATATTAAATATATCTCTTTCATACATATATATGTATAAAATTTACACATATAAAATTATTATTAAATATCTTAAATTTTGTTTAATATCTTTTTCACTTTCTTTTATTTTTCTATGATGTTTCTTGATTGTTAAATCAATATTTAATGTTATACTTATCTAATTAATTTAATTCTTTTTTTTAAGTGAAAATAATTATTTACATCTTTCATTTTGACATCAAGATCTAGTTTAGTTATTTATTATATCTAAATTAAGGAAAAACACAAACTTTCATTCTATTATTGACATTATGATATTACTAACTAAAAAAGTTATATCTTGAACTATATAAATTATTTTTGTATGGAACAAATGTCATTAATTAGCTAATATATATTTACTATTTTAATGAATTTTATTTTTCTAAATTCATAACGAAAACATGCTAAATGAGATTGTAATCTTGGATAAAAATAACCTCTAATCCAACGTAATATAATTCTTATATATATTTTAATGATAAATTTAAATCCAAATTTTAATGAGAAAAATTTCATAAATAAATTTAAATATTATAAACATAATAGAAATACATAATAAATTATTATAAAGAATATTGTAAAATTTGATAATTATAGAGTATAAATTAATGATTTATATATATTTTAGTTTTTATAAATTATTTTGAATGATAATAACCAAATATATGTAAGTTGCTTGTATCTATTTGAATGAGTATATTAGTTGAATAAGTTTGTTGGTAAAATTGCTTGGAATTTAATATTATTATTATTTTGTTTTCATATTTTAATGTTAAAATTCTGTTTCTTTCATATTTTCATAAGAAGAAGAGTTAAATTTAAAATTAGTCTGTTGAAAAATTTTATGAAATTAAGATTGTTATGTTTGTTTGATTTGTAAGTTGAGTTATTTTAAAAATGTTAAGTTAAAATCTAAGTATTTAGTTGAGGTTTGATGAAATATTCTAGTTTTAGTTTTTTATTTTTTATTTTTTTTTTATTTTTTTACATTATCCACTTAGTCGGTTGAACTATACCCTACAAAATAAAGGTAGAGAGCATAGCATCTAAATTAGAGAATTTTCCGTCAAAGGAATTATTTTCACCTAACGAATTTAGGATAGAGAATAAAGTTTTCAAAATTTATGATTTTCATTAGACCAAACAAATTATTATTTTATAATTTTTTTGCTTTGTTTAAATCTTCATAATTAAGATAAATTATTAATTATAAAGAAAAGAATTAAAAAAAAATATTGTGATTGTTGAAGTCGAAAAGGAGAAAAAGAGAAAAAGTGTTGGTAATGTTTGTGGTTGGTAGTTGGGAATCGAAATGAGATGAGAATTGGGGAAAATGCAAATGCCAAAATTCACGGACTTTCATTGCATTTGGATGCAATTAAGGACCACTTACCCTCTCTTGTCGGCAACTATTTCTTTTCTTACATTTTTCTTTATTCTTTTTTATTCTTTCTTATTCCAATATTCAGAATTAATTATAGGTGTTTACTATTTAATAAAAATATATTGAATAAAAAATAAAACGTTCATTTCTAGAAATTAAAATAAATATATAATAATTTATTTATTTATTTTCGATATACTTTATGTATAAACAAATCTTCCCAATTTGGCCCTTAAATATAATAAAAAAATTATTTATTTCTGTAATTCCTTATTTTTAAAGTGCTAAGAAATTTGTAAAAGATGGACAAATATGCTGTATCAGCCTATTATCAGAATATTATTAAAAGAGGAATAATTAATGATCATATGCACTAAAATAAAAACCATACAAGATATGTAAGTCCATAATAAGAGATTTTTATACTATATACCATCTTCAAACATTTTTTATAATTTTCTTTCCTAGTCTTTAATCAGCAGAAAAATATAAAAATATCCAATACCTTTTTATTAATTAGGTTATTGGAATTAATTCTAAATATGGGAAAGTTCCAAAAAAAAAATGCTGAAAAAACTTAATTAAGAAACAGATAAAATTTACTTGTTAGAGAAAGTAGAAAATAACTTATTTTTAAATAAATAATAAAAACATAAATATGTTTTTTTTTTAAATTAACACAAAAGTTATAGTTGTAATAAATGTCTTGTAGTTGTAAAAAAAAAATTAATTAAATTTTAACTGTTTTATTTATTTGGAAATTATAATTGATCCTTTACTAAATATTTTAAATTAATCAAGATGTATATTTAGGAAAAGAGCGATATTATTTAAACATATATTACTTTTTTTAGGTGTTTCAAGATTAGTACAAATAAACAAATTTTTTTATAAAATTTATTTTTTTCAAACTTAATTTTATTTAATATTTTAATCATAAATATAATATATTCAATTACATCTGAAATATCTTACGAATATTTAAAAAAAATACAAATATATATGTAAGAAAAATTAATAATGTTTATTGGATCTCTTCACTTAATCACATTTATCTCATCCATAAAGTTTAAACCTGAGATTTTACTGAAGTTTAGTATAAACATGTTAATCTTTGTATCTGAATTTAATTTAGATATAAAGATAATTTTAGAAAAAATAATTAAGATTTTATATAAAAAAATAAATTAAAAAATAATTATAGTAAAATGAAATGTGTGTGGAAGAGTAAGGGGATGTTGAGTGTTGGGATGGGGGAGCCTTGCAAAGGGGGATGAAGTGTGTCGGTTGGTGTCAAATCTCTCTTCCCACTTCAATTATTCCTCCTAATGCACATTTTTTTTATACCATTCATTCAATTAATGTACAAGTACTGCTTCTACACTTGTTACTACATACAAATAGTTACACTGTCAAACTAACCTCCAACACCCCAACACCCAAACCTAGTCCAATACAATGAACTTTAAGATCCTAATCTTTCCTCCACCCTTTTCCCTTCCTTCTTAATTAATGTTCATCACACCCAATAACAATAACACCAATTCAAATATCTTATATTGTGCACTTTTTCCTTAGCCTATTCTGTTACTAATTTTAAATTAATTAAAAAAAAATTTATTACCTATGAAATATTTTTTATAGAATTTTTTTGTGAAAAAAAATTAATTATTCATTGAATATTTCTCATAAATTTATTTTTATAAAAATTTTTCATAAATTTATTTGTGGGAATTTTTTTATAAATTTGTTTATGAAAAAGTTTCCCATGGATTTTTTTATGAGAAATTTTTCATGAATTTGTTTGTAAAAAATTTCTCATGGATTTTTTGTGATTTTTTGTAAAAAATTTCCTACTAGCTTTTTATCTACAAATTTCTCACAAATTTGTAGGTAAAAGGCTAGTAGAAAATTTTTTACAAAAAATCACAAAAAGTTTATGAAAAATTTTTCACAAACAAATCTATGGAAAATTTCTCACAAACAAATCCATGAGAAACTTTTTTATAAACAAATTTATAAACAATTTCTCACAGATAAATTTATAAAAGATTTCCATAAAAATAAATCTGTAGAAAATATTGAATGGGTAATTAATTTTTTTTCCACAAAATAAATTCTATGAGAAATATTTCATGAGTAATAAAATTTTTTTATTAAGTTGTGTTTTTAGAAACTATATTAGAATGAATAATTTAAGGAATTAAAAATTAGTTTATAAATAATTATAGAAAATAAGGAAAAAATTAATTATTTCTCTATAATCTAAAATTAACTTATCAAAAATTAAAAGTAAACATTGAATAAATTAATGTAAGAAAAAATTTATAATTAACTTAAGTTAATTTTTTTTATATGTATGGAGAAACTTATTTAAATATAAAATTTGAAATTAATCCATTGGTGATATGATGATAAATTTATAATATTGGCACAAACATTCATTCATCAATTGTGGCAGAGTTTAAAGTTTTATCTTTCAAAAGCCTTCAAATTTTTTCAATGAGGGTTTGAACATTGTCAACTCCGATAAGAGTGGAATGATCTTAGAAATACACATCACAACGTAATAAATTTTCATAAATTAAATAATATATATATATATATATATATATTACAAAATAAAAACTCCTATTAATATGAAATTTTTATATAAAAATATAAAATAATATTATATGTATATACATATATATTATTATAAAAAAAAAATATTTTTCATCAAACAAGTTTGTGGATAATATTTAAAATTAGTGAAAGATAAATTTTTCTTACTAATATAGCACAAACTTTCTACCACTACAAATTTATAGATAGAAGGCTAGTAAGAAATTATTTTTTACAAAAAATTCATGGAGAATTTTCCACAGATAAATCAATGAGAATTTTTTTCATAAACAAATTTATGAAAATTTTTTTACAAATAAATTTATGAAAAATTTCCATAAAAATAAATCTGTAAGAAATATTCAATGGATAATTAATTTTTTTTCTACAAAAAAAATCTGTGGGAAATATTTTATGAGTAGATAAACTTATTCTTATAGTGTATCTATATATTTTTTAAACATCTTGTAATCTTTTAAATTATTCTTGTGATTCAAATGTCTTTTTTTCTTATATAGAATTATCCACTCCCATGTAACATATGTGATCATCATAATCACATGAAAAGATAAAAGTATGATGAGTTATTTATTCAAAAAATAAACACATCATTCATTCATTTTATATCAATATTCAAAGATAAAAGCATGTTAATTTCAATTTGCACATTATCATTATCACATCAACACATTCCTTCAACTATAAACATCTTCTAAATAACATTAATTACTATGCGTGAACTTAATAATATCAATAATTAGAGTACTACTTGACTGCCCTACAGATAAGGTAGGACTAGTAGAAATCTTGGTCTACAACTCTATAGTTTTAAGGCATACCATTAATAATTCCCCTATCGACTCTTCACCACCTGATCTCATAATCTACATGATCTACTAATCAATAAAGTTTAGGATCTCATTAATTCATTCTAGCATAATTATCACACTATACATATTTGTACCACCTTGATACTTGTACCATATCACATCACAATGTTTCAATTAGTTCTTGACACCAACCATTAACTCAACTAGACCACATGCAAATCACTTTATACACATTATATGATTCTTGACACGAACCATCTACTAAACTCGTTTAAACAGATATTTCTCACTTAAACGAGAATGAAATCTAGGTCCACATCTTTTTTATAGTCTCTTGCTTAAGTGAGCATCTTTCACTAAAGTTAAAAATGTGTCAATATCATTATCTTTCAGATAATATTTTTATTTGAGCAACACACTCCTTACTCGAGTGAAAAGTACCTCCTTGACTCTTGCTTAAGCGAAAACTTGTTGTTTAAGCAAAATGTCACTACCAAAATCACCTCTTCCATTGTCAACTGCTCGTTAAAGCAAAAATATTTTTTTTAGTAATGAGAGTTAAAAATAATAAAAATATTAAACAATTTGATTCAATTATTTCAAAACAATATATTAAACCATATTAAGAAAAAAGAAATGTTTTTCAAGTTAGGAAAAATTAGTGGAAAAATTAGTTCATTAAACCTAATCCAATTTTCCATCCATTTTGATTATTGTAATTGTTGTACAAATACCATAATAAGTCACATTATGGAAGGATTAATTTTTTAATCTTCGGGCGTATTTTAAGTGTTTTATATTTTAATTTAGAATTATAAACTAAAATATAAGCAAAGAAAAATGAATATACTAAAACCTGAAAATCTATGAAGATTTCAAGTTAATTTTTTAATAAATTAAAATAACTTTTAAATATAACCTAAGTCATTTACGATTTTAAATAAGTCTTTGCTTATAATTATCAAAATAAAATTGATTCCTTTTTATTTATTTATATATATATATATATAATATAATGAAATTATATTTTAATGATAATGTAACAATATATATATGATTGAAAATCACACATCGATTAGAGATAAAGTTAAATTAAAATATATAAAGTAGATATAAACTTTATTTCATGAATCGGTCTTATAATGATGCATTAGACTTAAAGTATCTTTTTGTTATGATATTAAAAATTATCCTATTAAGATTGTTAGCCCTATTAGGTAACCTGCTATTGTGTTGTTGTTTAATCACTCACAAATATGTAAGTTCACATTCAAGTTGAGACATCTTGATAGGAGAGTATATGTTAAAGATCTCACATTGATAAAAAATAATACTAAATTAAAGTATCTCATGAATTATTTTTATTAAAATGAGTTAGGTTTAAACTTCACTTATATCTATAAAAAAAAGCAACTATTTTATTTTAATTAATCTTTTTAAAAAATAATTAAACCTAATTTTGAGAAAAAAAATTTAAAATTATTATTAAGGCGTGTTTGTTAATTGGTAGTAAAGTTAAGGACGTGTGAACCATTAATAGAGGCATGATGGATTGCAATTACCAAATGATGAAGAGTAGGTGCCAAAATTTGTTGTGAGGCACACCCAACTTCTTGAAGATTGATAGGTCTCATTACGAAAAATCCTACTATTCTCAACCTTTGCACAATGTCCTACCTAACTTCAATGTCAGATGTTACAAAGACATAACCCTCTTTTCTCAAAAACAAATTACTAGGAATGTTTACATAGATCGATAGATTTGGATGAAAATAAAATATGACACAATTAATTTTCTTTATGCATCAATCATTTTTCATTTCTTTCAATTAATTTGGTTTTCTGAAAATTTTTAAATTAAGTCGAAAGATTTGAGTAATATTGGATTTGATTCTCTTAGGCAAAGTTTTTTTTATACCTTTTCAAGGGAAAAAATATAATTGAGATGGAAGATTCAACTAAAAGTGATTAATTAGATTTATCTGTAAAAAATAATCATCAACCACACTATGGGATATTCTTGATTCAAATTTATCGAATTTATAAATCACAAATCCAATACTATACTTGAACTAATCGGATTTAATTGTTTGATTTAATATAAAAGTATATATGGTTTATTTCCATAATGAATGAAATTTTACTTTGTGAAAATTTTAAAACATATAAATAAAAAATTAAATAATTTATTTTTCATTTTTAAATTTTTTTATTTTTCTCTAATATTTTTTATTTATCTTTTATCCTTTTTAATATTTAAAAATATAAAAATAGAAATTTGTGAAAATTAGAATACATCTAATCAATAAAAATTTTAAATGAAATAATTTTTTTCCCTTTTGAGTTTTTAATTAAGTATTTTGATAGAAAATTATAATATCTTTTATTCAATTCTATTTATAAAATTTAAACTTTGAAAGATGAATAAAATAAATAAGAAAAGATATTTATTTTAAATATTAAAATAGTACCTAAATTGGAATATTTAAATGAAAAAGTAATTTTAATTTTTCTTTGTGTATGATTTATGAAATATTTTTGAATTTTATTATTGATATGTGGAAATTGATTTTCTATGAATTATATTAGTAGTGAAATTGATTAATAAAATGTTTGATTGATTTTGATAATAATATATTTTACTTGATTTAATTCTTTAAAGATGAATATAACAAGTTAAAATTTATTGTTGGTTAAAAATTTAAAGAATTGATTTTTCAAGTTGATCTAAGATAATTAATTTTGCTTAGGTGGTTTGATGAAGTGTTGGAGTTTTAATTGTAACAACACTAAAATTCGCTACTAAATATTACATAAAACAATAAAGTAAACTTCTATGATCTGAATAATATATTATATATCTTTGTTTCTATTACAAAAAAAGAAGAGTTGTCATTAATATGAAATTCTTGTATAAAAGATACAAAATAATATAATATACATATTTGTATACATCCTTAGGACTTTGCATAACTCTTTAAATTATCCCTACGGTTCAAATGTCTCTCCTTCTCTTATAAAATTATTTATTCTTGTGTAATGAATATGAACATTACAGTTAAGTCAACAAATAAGAAAAGTATGAGTTATTTATTCAAAAATAGCATTAAATTATCTCATATTTACTAATATCTCATAACATTTATTATAAATCATGAATTACTCGTCACATCAATTTCAATTTATATTATAACATACATCATCTAAAAAACATTGGTTATTACGTTTGAACTTTGAGACTAACACTTGTATGTCACATTACGATTCACGTATTGGATCAATACTATTAATAAGTTTACCACCTAATTGCCCTACACACAGGGTACGACTCTCTAGCCTCAAGACATGTTACTAATCATTCTCTCATTGACTCCTCACCACCTGATCCCCCAATCTACATGGCTTTGCCAACCAATAGAATTTGATATCTCATTGAATCAACTCTAACATAACCACCACATTAATACATAGTTGTACCACACTAATATCATACATCATATTACATCACATCACATGTTTCAATTGATTTTTGACACCAATTATTGGTTCAACTAGGCCAACACTAATTTGCACAATTCAATTTATTCTTAGCACCAACGATCAACTCAACTAGGCCACATACATCACACATTTCACTTTAGGCGCCAACTTATTCTTTTAAAAATATTTTATTTAAATCAATAAAACACACCCATCTAACTTATTTTTGCTTGAGCAAGCTCCTCTCGCTTGAACAAGAATAGACCCATGACCCACTCCTACTCTATGAGAAAAAAATCTATCCGAAGTCATTCTCTTTTCTTTGAGCAACACACTTTGCTTGAGTAAGAAGGTCAACGCTTTCACTCTCAATTGAGCGATAACTTGTTATTTGAGTTAATTGTAACCGTTAATGTCACTTCTTCCATTGCTAGCTTCTCACTCAAGTGATGAGAGCTTGAGTCAATGAAGATGGGTCTTGAAAAACATGTTTTCAACCAACATATCAATATCCAAATCAATACCAACAACAAATACATCATTCACATGTATTGACACATTAATTTAACTTGATTAAATGATAAGAAAACATACTTTCAAACTCATAATAACTTAAAAATTAATACATATGCAGAACACTTATGAATATATATTATATCAAAATTCTTATCTTGGAATAGCAACTCTCCATTACCTCAATATCCTTACTTATACTTCTTTTCCAAGTAATTACTATTCAAGACTTTATTTCGAAACATTTAGAAACCTAGGTAGGATCTTACTATAGAAGTTATTTCTAAATTTTCCAAATCCTAATTGAATGCAAAAATTCTAATAAAATAAAATCACTTACTTGTTCACAAACTATTTAAGTAGAATTTTTCCTTATTCCTTTAATTTTATGTAACTTTTTCCAAATTTAAAATCTAATAGAGTTTTAGTATCTTTCTTTTAGAGAGAACATAGAAGATTCTAAGTTTAGAGAAATAAATATTACGTGAAAATGAATTAGTTTAACCCTTTATTTATAGAATTTTAAAAAGTAGCTAAACTATTTTATTACTTTTCACATTATTACAAAATTCTAAAAAAAATTGCTCAACATCTAATACTTTTCACTTAGTAAATTAGAGGCAATATTGGAGTCGTAGTCACTGTGAAAATATCACTCAATGAAATTGGGATAAAATTGAAACCTTAAATCAGTGAAATTTTTTCTTAATGAAACCATAATTTGCTTAGCACCCTTAAAATTCATTAAGAAAATTTAATGTAAAAAAAAAGAATTTTTTCTCTTCTTATAATTACTAAAAGGTCTTATTATGAAGAATTGAAGTGATTAATTTGATTTTATAACTTCATATATATTTATACTCAATGAAGTTAATGGAATCAAAATTGTTGAGAAATTAAAAATGTATTATACGTGAAAAGGACAAAATGGTCAAGTAACTATTATGGTGAGATGGTATGTGAAAAATATTAACTAGCAAAAGATACTATTATATATGTTATGTAGTGTATGTATTAAGTTAAGGATGTACACGAAGATATGCGGATTTTAATGATATTTTGAGTCATATAAATAAAAAGAAAAAACTAACCTCAAGCTCGATGAAAAAGATATCTCATAAAAAAGACAAAAGATGCAAACAATGGAGGTTAAAAAAAGATTAAAAATGTAAAAAATAAATAACTCACGATCTCTCTAAATACAAAAAATAATATTTATTTATTAAAAAATTATTATAATAACTATAATAAAAAATATCACTATAAAAATAAGCTAATTTATCCATAAAATATTTTTTACAATTTTTTTTTATGAAAAAAAAATGAATTTTCTATTGAATATTTCCCACATATTTAGTTTTATGAAATTTTTTCATAAATTTATTTGTTGGAAAGTTTTCATAAATTTATTTATGAAAAAATTTCCCATTGATTTTGTGGAAAATTTCCCATAAATTTTGTTTGTGGGAAATTTCTCATGAATCTTTTGTGGAAAATAATTTTCTACTAACCTTTTATCTACAAATTTATAATGATGAGAAATTTATAGTAAATTTATGAAAATAATTATATTTCCTACCGATTTTAAGTATTATCCACAAACTTATTTAATGAAAAATATAATTTTTTTTATAGTAAATATAATTTATTATGAAAATTAAAATTTCACATAAATATTATTACATTGGTTATAATGAATATATAATACGTATTTTTTAATGGTATAAATTTTGAAAATATGAAGTTAACAAAAATTAATGTGATGAGCTTGATTGATTATTGAAGGAGGTAGAGCGTTGTTGGAAGAAGAGCATTGTTGAAAATAGATTCATAACGCAATGAATAAAGAATGAAAAAGGCAAGTTGTCAACTGATAAAAGAATAGCATACTTGTAGCTTTCACCCAACATATTATTATATTTCAATAATAACATAAATGTTTTTATTAACGTCACACGTTTGTTTCAACATATAATATACATTAATACATCTCTACCAGCTGGCATATATTCATTTAATATTCCATCATCACAAACATACACAATATATTACCATCATCGTTTTCTAGATGTTGTGGTGTATATCATTACGCTCTCTCTTCCTTTTTTTTTTTTCTTTTTTATAATTTTTTTATTTTTATTATATAGGTAGAATTTCCCATATACCACATCACGTTGATAACCATAAGAATGATATCTTGTTTTATAGGAATGACGCATTGTTTCGCGATAAGAAGGTAGATGTAAAAAAAATTTCTTTTCTAATAACTGAATTTCTGATTGTGAGTCAAGTTTAGAGTTTCAATGGTTGTTAGATCTTTTGCAGAATGGTGTATAGATCTCTAGTTTTGTTTCTTATGTGTTGGATAATCTATTTGATAAGTATCTGTTAACCATTCAGTAAGAAGAGAGATAATTATCTAGTTAACTATTTAACTTTCTGCACACTTTTACTCAATTATATTTTATAATTATTTTTGGTACTTTTAGTATTAATTTTTATTAATATATTTATAAAAAAAACGTTGAGATCTCCTAATTCAAATACAGATTTATATATTAATATTAATGAGTGATTTAATAATAATATGATAACAGATAACTCGATAGGTCTAACAACTTTATTAAAATAAACTCTGATATTATAATAAAAGTAAATTTTAAATTTAACTCATATCACAAAATCGATTTATGAAATAAAATTTACATTCATCTAATATACACTAATTTGATATTATCTTTAAGAAATAGAAAATATCTAATCATAAATAAAAAAAACCTTCAACCATTAAATTATTTAAATATTATTTTTTATATACTCAAAGTTTCAAGTTTAATATAACTAATTTCTCTTACGGAAATTTTTTATAAAAATCACTTCTCTCATAATTTTTATTAAAAGTTCTTTCTTAAATTTAACTCGTATACATTAAACATAAATATAATAAACATTAAACGATTTATAAATATAATATAGATATTAAAAATACTGTATCTCATTTTATTATTATTATAATGAATTAATCAATTATTTTTTCTATTATTCTTTTTTTTTTCTTTCGAGTTGTTTACCAATTTCCTAGATACCTTTCGTTGTAATAAGATAATATTGTAAAATAAAGAACCTTTATGTTGGGAAAAGGGGTGGTGGGTTGCATATCTTGTAATAAATCAAGAAACAAACTCATGTGCTTTTCCACAAGGGTTTTGTGAAGTGTAACTTTTAATTTTATTTTTTTCTTAATTGTAGTTTTATCTTAAAAAAATTACAAATTTTGTATTTAATCTTTCATAATTTTTTTTAATTTTCCTTCCTATTTTTATTTTTATTTTATCTTTAATTCTCATAATTGCTTATATTAACATAATGCATCACTGTATAATAAAAAAAAATCTAAAACTATTTTTAAAATAATTTACATAATAATAATGAAAACGAAATATAAATAAATATTTTTTTCGAAAATTAAATAAACAATTTGTAGATTTTTTAGGAACTTAAAATCATATTTTCTTTTATTTCATCTTTAACTGTGTGTTGTCTCTAATTGGTTAATATCATGTCATTTTGGTCCTACAGCTAATCATCTCAGTTCTAAATTTACATGACACTAAAACTAATTAGTTGGCACATAATTTCAAACCTAACAAGAAAAAAATGTTCAGCAAATGTTGGTCCCATGGAATAATGAGGTTCTTTCACATAAAGTGAGAGCACAATGTGTAAAAATGTATAAATCAGAAGCTTATAAAAAAGAACACGAAAAAGCATAAGGAACCTATGAAAAACTATTACCTTTTTCATTTATCCAAAATCTTTGTAGTTAATCCAGAAGCAGTCCCTATCAACAAAGATGTCACTTCAGAAATTTGACATATTTAATGCTTTTGGAATCACCATCTCATCTTTTGATGCCCATTTGAATATATTTTTCATTTCCTTTTGAAAAGGATGGATTAGGAGAAAGTGGAAAAATGAGTTCTTAGCCACTGTAAAACCTAATAGTTTCTGCAGAAAAGTATGTGATGTTATAGAGATAGGTGGGCTGCATGAAGATTAAGTAGCAATGGTGACAGTGAAAGTTGGTCATAATAATATGGAGTTGCAGATTAGAATGACCCCACTTCAATTTATGCTAATTAAATTTACATGGATTCATGTATAATGCATAGTTGAGTTTTTGAAGAAGAATTTGCGGAGACTAAATATATATTCAAGAAAAATAATTTGTGATTGCAGAATTTATTGGAATTCAAGATGAATTAAAATTTTATATTGGAAAGAAATGGAAAGGTTGAATAATATATAAATAAAAAAAATACATAAATTTTAAGTCTTAATTAAGGTTTTGGGTAAGAAGTAAAGTCGTATTCACTTATATAGTTTTGATTTATCTTCATTGGTAAAAATTTTTCTAGTGTTAACCCTCCTCCTGGATACCTAATAGTGATATCAGAGTCAGATTCATCTAGCCCACAAGGAGTAGGTGAGGAATTTCCTAAGTCAAGGTGGATCCTTATATCGAAAGTCTTTCTGACATAGGTTTTAGGTAAGTGTGTTTTGTCAAAAAATGATGATGCAAGTCAAAGTAAGTTTACCACTCGAAAACTCATGATGCTTTTGTTAGAGGGGGAGTATGTGTCAATGTGGAACAAACTCACGTTTGAGGGAGAGATTGTTGAAATTTAAAGTGAGTTGAAATTTCATATTAAGTAAAAATAAAAAAATTAAATAAAATATAAATAAAAAAGACATTCAAATTCTAAACCTCATATTCTTTAATGTAGAAAATCAGATTGTGAACTAAATGGAAAGGAAAGAAAGTGTGGTGGTTTCTACTTTTTGAAGAACACAAGATATGAAAACTTGATCAATATTTGTGTTTTGTTGAAGGGTACACCAAAAGTAACAGATATGGCCAACTAAGGTGTTGTCTTGCTTTATATTTAAGTAAATCAGAGACAAAAGCAGAGACTGGGATCCCAATTCAGTTTCTTCCTCTGTGTGCTACATCAGATCCTTAGCTGCAATCACACTTTAATTTATTATGTGTAGTCAATGAAGCCACTTTCGTTTCTCTCTAAATTAATTTGGGGATATGCATGCACCACAAAGTCAACCACTTCTTCCCTCAAGCTAACAAGTCTTCAATATATGATTGCTACTTTTCTTTATGTTTTTTTTTTCTCTTATCTTCTTCCTATTTTCGATTTCATAAGCAATCCCTTCAACAAGCAATGGAAACATGCCAATGCAATCAATTTCTTATTTGGTGTGATTATGTTTAGGTGTCTCAAAAAAATTATAAAATTTATATTTATTTTTTAATATTTTTTTTATTTTCACTTTTATTCTTAAATATTATTTGTTCTTATATTTCATCTCTGCCGTTTTATTACTTTTTTAAATTATACCTAAATATATGATTAAAAGAAAGTAGAACAATAATATATGTACATCCATTTGTTTTGGAAATTCGTGTGATATACATAAATTACTGAACGCATCATATTTGTGTTCAGTATATCATATTTGCATTAAATACACGAAGAAGTACCCATCAAAATTAAGATTGAGAGAAATTAGTTTTTGTTGATTACATTATATTTGCACTAAGCGCAAATATGATAAGTACAACAATTAACACTATAAAAGAAAATTCTATTTCTTATAGAATGAAATTTGTGGGTAATACTTAAAATAAGTGAAAAATATAATTTTTTTCATTAATATATCACAAACTTCTCATTACCACAAATTTATAGATAAAAAATTAATAGAAAATTATTTTTTACAAAAAATTCATAAAAAATTTCTCACAAAAAAATCTGTGAGAAATTTTCCATAAACAAATCCGTAAAAAATTATCCACGAATAAATCTATAAAAAATTTTCTACAAACAAATCAATAAGAATTTCTTTCGTAAACAAATTTATGAAAAATTTCTTTCAAACAAAATTATAAAAAATTTTCATAAAAATAAATATGGTGAAAAATATTTTATGAATAAATAAATTTATTCATAATGAGTGTCATAAAAATAGTTATACGTAAAATATTTAAAAAAAAAATATATTGATTATGATGAAAAAGAAAATTCAAGAATCGAAGAAAAAATTAAAATTATTTTAAGAATCACTAAAAGAAATTAAATATAACACTAGAAAAAAAACATAAATAAGTATTTTGTTTAAAAAATAATGAAAAATCTGTAAATTTTTTAACATCAAAAGTGAAGAAAAAAAAATCGTAATATTTATACTTTTTTATAATAATAATTGAAACTTTGTTACCCTCATTAATAAAGAAGTATTAATGTGTTTTTTTTTTTTTCTGTATTTTGTCTAGTGAAGTACAGTTATAATTGATTATTGGTTTTCTGTTATTCAAAGTGTTGCTTTATGCAGAAGTACTTTCAAATTGTTTAACATATCTTCATACATGTTTGTGGACTAAGCAGTGTTTGTTTGCGGAATTGATAAAAAAAAAACGTTGCAAAGTGTCCAGGTGCTTGCACTTACACATGCTTACAAGAACCCTCCACGTTCTTTTGTCAAACAAGCGTGGAACTTTTTGCCAAAAAATGCTTTGTCCGATACCTACAATAACCTCAACACCAAACGTGGTCCTAAATGCCCTCTACGATTCAGAGCAAGAACATGTTCTTGTTCGTTCGTGCATTTTTCAAAAACATGGATATATATATATATATATATATATATATATATATATATAGATATAGATATATATATTGGGTAAATTCTTGTCCAAAGTAACAATTTCTAGGGTTTGAACTCCTAATATTGTGGGTAAAGAACACTTGCGTTTCATGGCCTATTTTTAGTGTGGACATCCTCTTTTATATGCATCTATCAAAATTGAGACATCTTTATGTTACATATACATTGAGTTTTGTATGTTATTTCAAGAAGTGAAATTCACATATTATCTAGTTTCATCTTGTTTTATGTCTTTATATATCAAAATAATATTGTTAGAGATAATGTTGTTAGAGCTTACCATATGGTTACTAAAAGGTTTGAGCTTCTATATATGAGATTGAGTGACTAGTAAGTATCAATATATAAGAAGAAAGGAATAAGAAAGTTTTAGAGGAAACAAATTTGTTTGTTGATGAAAATATTATTTAAAATTTAATGGATTCATACATTTTAAGAGTTAGTTATTGTATTTCTTTAAATTATAAGTTTAATTTAGGATTTATAATTTAGTCTCAATGAAAATCGATTCAATCAAGACATAAAATGTAAGAATCTAAATTTTAAAAAGTTATATAGATAAGTAAAGTTTATTCTAATAAAGGATAAAATTTTATTCAGTTAAATTTTTAAAATATATAAATATATAAATATAAAAATAAAAAATTAAATATTTTATCTATTTAAAATTTTTAATTTTTTAATTTTTATTATATTTTTATATTTTCAAGAATTAAGATTACCGACTAGAAGTTAGCAAGAAATAAAATACTTCTATTCGATTGAAATTTTTGAAAAAAATATGTTCTTGTTCTCCTAAAGTTTTGATTTGTATGAATTTCTTGTGAAAAGATAAATTTATATTAGACTAAATCTTAAATAATAAAGTTGATGGTTAAATTAATTTAACGGTGAATTATGTAATTTATAAAATAATTTTAATATTAAAATATATAATATGTTGATTATTAAATTATAATTATGAAAATTATTTTAAAAATATTAAAATTAATTTTCTACTTTTTCATTTATAAGGATATAATATTTTTTTAATAAATAATTTAATTTTTAATTATTTTTAATAAAATATTTTAACTTTAAATTTTTGGATTCTTTAAAATTAACATTATATTTTTTTTAAAACAAAAAAATAATAAAAAGATATTGTAGAGAACATATTTTTTTAGAAATTTTGTCATAGCATCAAGAAAACGAGAAGTTATATAAGAGAAAATATTTATTCATCAAATAAATATATAAATTCGGGTAAATGTTCTTGAACCAAAATTTCTTATGACAATTATAGTTACAAATATCTAACATTAATTTATAAATCAAGTACTTTGAAAACAAGTTAGAATATTCTTACTCAAATTTTATTTTAACAAGTTTAGGCTTTGAAAATAAGAAAATTAGGTAATGGCAAATGGTTATTTTAAATATACAGTACTAGGTTAGAAGATTTGAATAATTGAGAATGTAACTTGGTTGTAGGTGTTTGAATTTTGAGCATTGATGATTGAATATGTTTACATTCATGGTTTGATTTTATAATTTGATGAATGATAAAATTAATGTTATTAGATGAATTGATTTTTTTTGGAAAGACAATTGTGTTGATTTCATGAAAAGATAAAAATTTAATTGGTAGAAGTTATTTTAATTGAAAAAGTTGAGATTTTAAGTGTAAACATAGTATTTTTTACTTAAGTGAGAAAGTTTTCACTTGAGTTAAAATGCGTGAGTTTAATCTCAATTTAATTTTTTCTTGACTAAAAATATTTTACTTGAGATAAAATTTCCACATGAGTTAATTCCTAACAACATCTTTGCTTGTGACTTCATTTTCTTTTGAATAAACACTACAAAAATAAAACTATATATCCACAAAATTATTTTTATGAGAAAAAAAAAGTCAATTATTCATTAAATATTTTCCACCAATTTATTTTTATAGAAAAAAAAAATAATTATTCATTGAATATTTTTCACAAATTTATTTTTATAGGAAAAAATTAATTATCCATTTAGTATTTCCCACAAAATTATTTTTATGGAAAAAAAATAATTATTCATTGAATATTTTCCACAAATTTATTTTTATAGGAAAAAATTAATTATCCATTTAGTATTTTCCACAAAATTATTTTTATGGAAAAAAATTAATTATCTATTGAATATTTTCCACAAATTTATTTCTATGGAAAAAAATTAATTATCCATTAAATAATTCCCACAGATTTATTTTTATAGCAAAAAATTTAATTATCCATTGAATATTTTCCATAAATTTATTTTTATGGGAAAAAAATTAATTATCTATTAAATATTTCTCACAAAATTATTTTTATAGGAAAAAATTAATTATTTATTAAATATTTCAAACAAATTTATTTTTATGGTAAAAAAATTAAAAACATTTACTCGGTAGATATTTTTCAAAAATTTATTTTTATAAATAATAATATATTTTATGGTTTAGGATTATATATTTTTTTCAATAATTTTTTCTCTTCTAATATAATATTTAAGATATTTATTTTATGATATTATTACATCTTCTTAAAAAATCATATTTTTTGAAATATTATAATTTGAAATTTATTAAAAAATAAAGAATATAAAAAATTATTATCTAAACTTTAAATAATAATAAAATTTAAAATTTAAATTTCTTTTACCCTCACACACACTAACGTTGGTATTGGTACTGTCTACTCACTCTCTTCACGCTATTCCCCTTTGCATCCCTCCGCGCTCTTCCCCTCTTTGCTCTTCCTTCGTCTCCCTTTGTTCCTCTCTGCGCCCCTCCGCACTCCACCGCGCCCCTCCATGCTCACCGCGTTCCTCCGCGCTCACCGCACTTGTGCTCACGAGGTTCGTTTCTCATTTCTTTGTCCTTTACCATAAGCACAATATTTGATGGATCAGTCTTAGTTAAAATATTTACGCCTCCTCTACCCCCATCTTTTGGAGGTATTCTTACTGTTTGTTACTTAAAAAAGGATGCAACATCTGTAACACAACTGAACTACAATTTCTTTTGTAAATTTTTGTATGATGGTGGAGCAACTAGCCCGGGAGAGGGTTCTCTATTACCTGTAGGTAAGCCCTTTCTGTATGATTATCCAAAAATGAAGATCTTGCACTGTTTACACATAGACTATGAGAATGATTACAAACAGGCTTGAAATGCAACTTAAACAATAGTAAATATAAAATCAATAGTTTTTGAGAAACTAGGTGGGATTTTATATATCTTTTGAAAAAAATAAAACCTTGTTGTTGCTTTCTTATATTCAAGGGATTTTATATCGTGTATGGCCATTTTTCACATTTTTCACCATCTTATCTTTTGTTGTTTTCCCATCTAGTGTAATGTTTTCAAACTCTGTTTTGTTAAATGGTCCCAGATATTATTATTGATGTTTTGTTCCTGATGCTCTCTTTTATGCACTTTGGTTCATTGGGTTGTTGTTTCTTTGTTTGACATTGATTTTTCTTTGTTCTCCCTCCATGTGCTTATTGCAGATCTGTCCATGTCAAGCAATTTTTCTACAGTTGTTAGTTTTGAGCAAGTGAATTGGAACCATGAGCTTTGTGGTGCATAATCTGATTTTAAGGCTTTCTACTGTACTACTGGGCTCAGTCTTAATCTGTATTGCTGCTGCTTAATGCTATGCATAGCTACTACCTCTTTAACTCTTTCTAGCTTCAAGTTGAAGAGGGTAATGGGAGAAAGTGAGAGAGAACTCAGAAAATATAGTAATTTGGATATCCTAATCATCTTAATTTTAATTACTATACAAAACCGAAATTATGGGGGTGAGAGTTTAGCTCTAATTATTGTCAGTGGGTGTTGTGAGATATTGGTGAACTTAGATGTTGATATCCATAAATAGAACTTTTTCTATCAATAATAATCATAATCATGAGTTTTGCACACACGTGACCAAGCCAACTCACTCTTTCAACCATGAAAAAATCATCAAATAAAACAAAAAATGTTTAATATGTAGAACATTATACAACAAGGTATGCTCTGTTTTCAATTGTGGACTTGTCAACCATGTGGTGTCTATAGTCATTATCAATTTCATCTCAAGTCTTATAAGTTATCTGTTTCTTTAAAGCTCATGAATTTTCTGTAAAGAGTCACTGTTGATTGCAATTCAAGTTTTAAAAAGTAGAATATATGTAAACTTTCATCCTAATTATAGATAACAAATTAAACAATGCATATTGCTTCTTTTTTTTAGCACCCTTAGATAAAATGAATGAAACATACAACTGTTTTATGTGCATAACACACATACATATACATATGTATAACTACCTGGTATGCCTTTTTTTTAACATAATTGAAAAATGATGGCTTCAGGATAATATTGGATATTATCATAATTTTATCTACATAACCATTAATGGTTAAGATTAAAACATTAAGTTATCTGAGCTGTATAAAAAGTTATTTAGGTAGATTATATCTAGTTAGTATAGCGGTAGCTGTTAAAAATAGGCTCTGTGCCTAAAATTCTTTACAAACCTTTATATTGTCTTTTCAAAATCTATTTCAATATTTTGACACTCTATTTTTTTGTCCCGCTTCTTTAATTACCTCATTTTCTTAATATATTATATTAATTTTCTAATGTATTTTAATTTGCTAGAGACTTATACATCCTTGTGTGGAGTAGGATATATTTGAAGCACAAGATATTGTTACCTACAACCTCCGGTTAGTAATCTTACATTTGAATAATGAATAAGATACTCTATTATTTATTTGTGTGAAAGAATTTTGAAATATATCTTATTATTTTTAATATTTAGAATATGGATTCTTGTTCAAATCGTGCATGGATGTATGATAGGTGTTTTAGTAATAGAGGTGGTTTGAAGAAGTCTTTTGTAGTGGGAGTTGATGAGTTTGTAAGACATGCTTGTCAACAACTTTGTTATATTGATGAAGGTGAGATTAGATGTCCATGTGCGAAATGTGATTGTACTAAGATATTAGAGGATAGAGTTGTGAAAGTTCACTTGTACAAAAATGGCTTTAAGCCTAATTATTGGATTTGGGTTGATCATGGTGAAGAGATGCCACATTTGGATTTTCTTGATAATAATGACATGGATGTTTCAAGAAGTGATGGAGATGTTGCTCAAGATGATCAATTTATGTTAATGCAAGAGATGGTAGAGAATGCTTTCAAACAACATGAATCAGATCAAGTACCCAGTGTTAGTAATATGGAAGAGTCTCCAAATGAAGAAACTCAAAGATTTTATAATTTGTTGGTAGATGCTAATACGCCCTTGTATGAAGGGGCATCCGATTCAAAATTATGCATATATGTGAGGTTGTTAGCATGTAAGTCCAATTGGACTGTTCCTGATGCATGTTTGGAATTCATTTCAAAAATGTTATTAGATGTGACACCCATTTTGCCTAAAAAATTTTATGATGCTAAGAGGCTAGTTTCAAAACTAGGATCTAAGGTTAAGATGATTGATTTTTGTAGGGATGGTTGTATGCATTATTATGACAATGAATATGGCAAAGAAGATGGAGGGTTAATTGAATGCAAATTTTTTTATAAGCCAAAATATTATGACTATAATAGTAGAACAAGTAAAAAAAATCCAGTCCCGATTAAGAAAATGTTCAATTTGCCTATAATTCCAAGATTACAAAAATTGTTTGCATCATTACAAACTGCAAAATACATGACATGGTATTATGAGAATAGAAGATTTCTAGGTGTGTTACGTCATCCATCTGACGAGGAAGCTTGGAAACACTTTGAACGGGTACATCCAAATTTTTCTTTTGAGCCACGCAATGTGTGACTTGGTTTATGTTCTGATGGATTTAACCCATACACTCAATCATCAAATACCCCTTATTCATGTTGGCCAATCATTCTTACACCATACAATCTTCCTCCAGAATTGTGCATGACTAAACCTTTTATGTTTTTGAGTTGTGTCATTCCAAGACCATCAAATCCAAAAGTTGGTATTGACATATATTTACAACCTTTGATTAATGATTTGAAAAAGTTGTGGACTAGTATTTGGACATATGATGTTTCTAAGAAGCAAAATTTTATGATGAGGACATCCTTAATGTGGACTATAAATGACTTTCCTGCTTATGGCATGTTGTCTGGTTGGGGGACTTATGGTAAGTTAGTGTGTCCGCATTATATTGAGCATACAAAGGCATTTACCTTAACAAATGGGGGAAAGCCTTCTTGGTTTGACTCACATCGTAGGCACTTGCCCATTGATCATGCATTTAGGAGGAATAAGAATGCCTTTAAAAAAGGGAAAGTTGAAATTGATGGATCACCTCCTAGGTTAACACCTAAAGAAATTTGGCATAAAGTGATGAATTTGCCAAAAGTTACAGAATATGGTTTACCAATGACAACATTAGATGGATACGGAGAATGGCATAATTGGACAAAAAGAAATATTTTTGGGATCTTCCATATTGGAAAGATAGTTTATTGAGACATAATTTAGACATGATGCACATAGAGAAGATTTTTTTTTATAACATATTCAACATTGTCATGGATGTCAATGGAAAGACAAAAGATAATGACAAGACAAGGATGGATATAGCCTTATATTGTAAGAGAAAGGACTTGGAGCTAAAGTCAAGAGGTAATGGGAAGATGATAAAGCCAAAATCAAATTATACCTTAACTGTAGAACAAAGAAAGCTAATTTGTCATTGGCTTAAACAACTTAAGATGCCCGATGCTATTGTTCTAATTTAGCAAGATGTGCTGATGTTGTAAAGGGAAGGGTGCTTGGAATGAAAAGCCATGATTGTCATGTGTTTATGGAATGTTTACCTCCTATTGCATTTAGTTCATTACCGACTCATGTTTTAAATCCTCTTATTGAAGTATGTCATTTCTTCAAAGATTTGTGCTCTATAACATTAAACATGGATGAATTGATTAAAATGGAACAAAATATTCCAATTATTTTGTGCAAATTAGAGAGAATATTCTCACCAGGATTCTTTGATTCAATGGAACATCTTCCTCTTCATCTACCATATGAAGGAAGACTTGGTGGACCAGTACAATATAGGTAGATGTGTCCATTTGAAAGGTAATAAAATTATTCTTGTATTTTATGTAAGTTTCAATTTCCTTAGAATTAACTATCATAATGTCATTTTTAATAGGTTCATGGGTGATTCTAAACGATCAATAAAAAATAAGGCTAGGGTTGAAGGATCAATTTGTGCATCTTACTTGCACCGTGAGACAACATACTTTTGTTCTTATTATTTTAATAATTTCATGTTATCACCACGAATTCGTAGAAATGAATTGCAAATTCAAGTTGATTAGATTTTGTCAATGTTATCCATCTTCAACCAGCCTGGGCACCATTATGGGAAAGAGAAAATTTATTGGTTAATTGAGAAAGAATTGAACTCAGCCCATGTCCACGTATTGATCAATTGTGTTGAAGTTAAACCATACCTTTTGTAAGAGTTTTATAATAAAGTTGTCATTATTGTAATAAATTACACTAGTCTTAAAATTGACTAATTTAATTATTATTTTTTGGATAGTTCATTCTTGGAAAGTGTGCCAAAAGCTTCGACTCGTATTCATTTGGATTTTCCTACTTGATTCATAGAACAAGTATGTTAATTAAAAAATATCTTAGTTTTCCATTTTGAATTAAATAATCATGTTCTTTTTTGTGTCATACATTTGTGGGTCAACAATGATCCATTAAGTGTGAGGAACCAACAGTTAAGGGATTTATCACAACGTCCTTTGACTTGTGTTAAAGAATGATACACATACTTTGTCAATGGTTACAAATTTCATACTCATAAATGAAGTCATAACAAAAAAATAATAAATAGTGGAGTTTGTGTTAAGGGCCTTACAGAAGGAGGTGAAAGTGATTTTTATGGGATCATTCAACACATTTATGAACTAGAGTACAATAGTTCAAGTCACTACTAGAAAAATCAAGATTTACATCGGTTATTTTTTGTTATTTACATCGGTTATGGAACCGATATAAATAAAGCCGATGTAAATTTAAAAATAAATTTACATCGGTTATGAAACAACCGATGCAAATTTAAAAATAAATTTACATCGGTTATAAAACAACCGATGTAAATCTTTGTCTCTCTCTTTCTCTCTCTTTCATCATTATCTCTCTGGCGCTTTTCCCTGCACACCGAACAACACCATCCACCACCCACCACCCACCCTCGCTTCCTTCAATCACCGCCTTCACTCTCATCACTCCTCACTTTCCTACCATAACACTAGCCTCAACAATCCCTAATCTTCCTCTCCCATAACCCCAAATCCTAGCCCCTCTTTCATGATTCACAGTTAGGGTTATGGAACCCAACAACGCTAACATTTTTCGACCTTCCTCTTCTCCCTCGTCTTCCCCCAACTCCAGAAGGATTTTCGGGATTTTGTCACTGTCTAATATCATTCAGGCTCCATTATCGGCGCTCTTGGAATATTTCAGCATTCTTCCGTCGCGCTTGCCCTAAAAAAAAAAAAAAAAAAAAAAACAGCCTGCCCCCGACGCCATTAACAATGACGACGAGGTTTCGATTAGGATCATCGGCCCTCTTCCTGCTGCGGGATTGATCCTCGGACTCGCGCATTTGCATAAGGTAGCATTTGCCGTTTTCGTTGCTTCTCTTGGTAGTTTTCATAAGGCAGCATTTGCAAGGTGAGTTTTAAGAACCGATGTAAATATTCAAAAAAATTCAAAAAATTTACATCGGTTCTTTTAAGAACCGATGTAAATATGAACAAATTTACATCAGTCTTCATACAACCGATGTAAATATGCGATCAACTTTTCTTTTATTTACAAAAATGCCACCGTGTTTATATTTACATTGGTTTATCTAATAACCGATGTAAATTTAACGATGTAAATTTGCAATTTTCTAGTAGTGAGTTATGGTAAAAATGTAGTTTATTTTATTGTGATTGGTTTGACCCATCAAGTAAAGGTACTAGACTTGACCGTAAATATGGTATTGTAAATATTCAAATGGATAGAAGATATAATCATTTTGATCCATTTATTATTGCACAAAATGTAAGGCAAGTGTATTATGTACCGTATCCATCATCACAAATAGATAAACACAATTGGTGCATTGTCATTAAAACAAAACCAAGGGGTCGCATAGAAAATTCTGTCGAGGAAGATGATGTAGCCTTTCAAGAAGATGAAATGTCACATGTAGATGAAATCATTGAAGTTGAAACTATATCAGGATTGCAAGATTTACAAGCTGAATTGGAAGAAGTAAATATCCCCCATCTTGAGTCATCAAACCAACAAGTGGATGAAGAAATAATAGAAGATATTGAAGAAGAAAAATTTGAAGATGACTTTGAAGTTTATGTTTTTGAAGATGATTAATATTTTTTGTGTGTTACTTGCTACTTATATTATTTACTAATACATGTGACTTGTTATAATGTTTGTTTTTGCATGTTAATATTGATCATTTAACTTCTAACCCACCCATTTTGCTATTTTTAACCATCTCAATTTTTGAAAAGGAATAATGAAGAGAAAACGTTATGTCCTACACCCATCATCAACCTCATGTCCTACTTCCATACAACCGCCTACACCCACACCATCTCTTACACACACATCATCCCCTATACCCACACCATCCCTTACACACACACCATCCCCTGCACCCACACCATCCCCTATACCAACACCATCTCTTACACACACACCATCCCCTACACCCACACCATCTCCTACACCCACACCATCCCCTACACCTATACCATCCCCTACACTCATACCATTCCTTACACCCACACCATCCCCTACACCCACACCATCCCTTGCACCCGCACCATCCTCATCCTCGACTACCAGATCAATACCAAGATACCCAATTAATGCACCAAGATCATGTTTATCCCCAATTGTTCTACCCAGACCATCTCTAATCCCATTTATATCACCAGTTGTTACATTTACACCATCTCCAATTGAGACATCCACATCATCCCCAATTAATGCATCCATTTCAGTCCCAACTGTTGCACCCACATCAGTCCCAACTGTTACACCCACATCATCCCCTACACCCATACCATCCCCTACACCCACACCATCCCCTACACTCACACCATCCCTTACACCCACATCCTCCCCAACTATTTTTGAAACTGTAGATGATCAAGACCTTTTACGTAATGATCGTCCTATGATTCAACCCATTGGTGGAGGATATGCATTTTTTAGAATGTTAATTATATTTTTACTTTTATATATCAAATCAAATGACTTTCAAATTTTCATGATTTTTTTTACATCTTTTAGGTTTCATCCATGTAAGATTGCAGCAAGGGTTATCACGTTCACCATTAGGCAACAATACCAAAAACCTTGGTTTACGTGGGGAGCAATTCCAAAGAAAGATAAATAGATATTCTCCCAAAGATTTAAGGTATTTTTAGTTTATTCTTGCTATGACTTCAATTTTAGTTTATTAATTATCTATTGATATTTAATATTTAGCATAAATGTTTAATCTTTTTATTTTCTCCTTATATAGAGACATGTAAAATGGAGAGATGAGGATGAAAATCAAATAAAAAGGAATTTCAACTCAAAAGCATCTCATAGACTTTCTGAGATGTTCATGGAAGCTCAAAATACTAGAAAACGTCCGATGTGGATTGGAGAAAGTATATGGAATAATTTGTTAACCCATTGGAATGCAGGTTCTTACCATTTAAAGCACGAACGAGCTATGAAAAATAGGACATCTGATAAGGGTGGGTGTATGCACACAGGTGGCTCCATTAGCATGCATAAGATATGTCATCCGCATAGTATATACATTATAAAATCAATTTTGCTTAATAGTCAATTAACAAAACGTGTTGTGTATATATTTATTGATAATTTTTTGTTTCTAGTCAAAGAAAATTGGTCGGACTCCATTTACTGATGAAGTTTTTAAGAAAACACATATAAGAAAAAGTACTGGTGAATTTGTTGATAATAGATCAAAGAGGACTTATGTAAGTATCTCTAATGATAATACGTTTTATTTGTAATATATATATAATATATTCATAAAATAACATTTGTCTATGTATTACAGGAAGATTTTCCAGCTAAACTTATTGATGTTAGGTCTGATCATTCATCACGTGTTGGTAGCTCTGAATGCACTCCCCTAAACCCTATTGAAGAGGAGAAGCTTAGGACACGATGTTGGGTGGCAGCTGCTGGTGGAAAGAAAAAAGGAGATTTGTATGGGTTTGGCAATCTCGCTCGTGTTTATAATGATGGAGATGGCAACATCCTCAAACATACACAAGCATCTTCTAGTCAATCTCATGACATTGAAGAGATCAATAAACTTAGAGAACGACTTGTAGTTAGTGAGGCATCAGTTCGTCTTTTGCATTCAAAATTTGAGACATTTATTAAGGTTTTTGTTCCATATCTTCCTCCTGAGGCAGCAAAAATAGCTCAGACATTGCTTGAAGAGTAACAACAAATGAATGAACAAGATGACCAACAACAAGAACAAGATGGGGATCAACAGGAAAATGATGGGGATGAATATAATGATTATTAGATAGTTTACTTTAATTTACTTTATGTACTTTAATCTTTTCTTTTTGCAATATTTTAAATTAAACTTTTATTGCGTTATTTGACATTTTAGTTGAACTTGTGAAATATTGAATTAGTTGAATATTAAACTTGTTGAATATCATATTAAATATGTTAAATATAATTGGTGTGCGTCTTGTTTTTAATTTTTAATATTTGCTAAGTTTCACTATTTGAATTATAATAAATTCAATAAAAAATATCTATAGGTTATAATTTTGAATTAAAAAAAAATATTCTCACAAAAATATATAAAAAAAAATTCATGGATTTCTTTGTGGGAAAATTTTCCATTGATTTGTTTGTGGGAAATTTCTATTGATTTTGTTATGGAAAATTTCCCATGAATTTATTTATGGAAAAATTTTCTAAAAAACTTCCTACAAATTTGTTTGTCGGAAATTTTCCATGGATTTATTTGTAAAAAATTTCTCATGGATTTTATTTGTAGAAAATATAAAAAATAATTTTCTACTGGTCTTTTATCCACAAATTTATGGTTGTGGGAAGTTTGTGGGAAAAACTTCATTTCCTAATGATTTTAAGCATTACCCACGAATATGCTTTATGGAAAATATGAATTTTGTTTTGTAGTGAAAAGATTTTTGTTTGAGTGAAAATATGAGTAAAAATTATGTAGACATATTCTCATTTGAGTGATAATTTTTGTTACTTGAGCAAGAAATACTTCACTTTAACGAGAAAGTTTGGGAGAGACATGATAGTCAGCATAATTTTTGCTTGAGAAAAAATAATTTGTTTTGGAGTATAAATTTAAATGCTTTGAAATATTTTGAAGGAATATATATATTTAAGTGAAACTTAAATTTAGATTATTATATTAAGAAAAAATGATTTAATGTGATATTAATTATTTGTCTAATGAGTATGAATATGTGTGACAAATTATATTAAGAATAAATTATTTAATGTGATATTAATTATTTGTTTGATGAGTATGAATATGAATATGTGATAAATTATGTGCACTCAATTGTTATGTTTGTGAAATATTTGTGATGAGTAGTTTCATGAGATATTATTATATTTTATATATATATATATATATATATATATATTATAATATGGAATTCTTAGGATGTGTTGAATGAGATATCTAGACTTTTAATGATAACTTGATTTATGTGATAAAAAGTTAATGGAGGTTTACACTACTTATGTTTGTGTAAAAGTGTCACTAAACATTGATTTGTGTGTGAAAACTACTTTGACGAGTGGTGCCAATATTGGGACAATGTGATGACCTAGAAGATTGAAAAGAGTTTCAGTTAGTCCACTTTGTAATGTCCTATTTTTCTGAAAAATAAAATAGAGACAAATATATATATATATATATAATTTAACTATTTGATTAAATAAAATATTTAATTGGGTTAAGAAAATAAAATAAAATGAAGTTAGGTGGTTAGAGAAAATATAATAATGAGTTGTTAGAAAAAAATAGTATAAGATTGTTAATATTTTAAAAAATATTGTGAGATTATTAATATTTTAAAAGATATTGTGAGATTATTAATATTTTAAAAGATATTGTGAGGTTATTAATATTTTAAAAGATATTTTGAGGTTATTAATATTTTAGAAGATATTGTAAGGTTATTAATATTTTAAAGAGATATATGAGTTTGTTAATATTTTAAAAATATAATATGGGGTTGTTAATATTCTAAAAAGATAATGTAAGATTTTTAATATTTTAAAAGATATTATTAGTTGGATTTAATCTTCAAAAACCTAACTAAACCTATATAAATAGGTGTTAAATACTCTATTTTTCATTCCATATTTTCTCTAACATTTAAGAAACATCTTAGAGGAGGCGATTAGAGGTGACACATGAAGTGTTGTGTAGCGTAGCATCTCAAGTCGTCACGTAGCGTAACATATTAAGGCGCCGCGTAGCATAGCAATGCAAAGCGTCACGTAACATCTCAAGGCGTCGCGTAGCGTAGCATCTCCAAGGCATCAGATATCATCGTTCGAAGTAAGAGGGGGAGTGGGGAATGTCTCATATATGGGTACTTATGACAATTTTGGGTAGAAAGGCAACCCCAAAGCCTCAATAGGATTTTGTTTGCTTTAAGGCAATTATAAGTTCTCAATTAGTTTGTACTAATTATGATGAGTTATGATTTAATTGAATTATTTGTATGAAATTCCAAGTTATACTTTATTAGTTGTAAAATTTTAAGTTATACTTGATCAGTTGTGAAATTTCAAGTTATACTTGGTCAGTTGTAAAAATTTCAAGTTATACTTGGTTAGTTCTAAAAATTTCAAGCTTGGTCAATTGAAAAGTCTAAGCATTGTTAACATTAATAAATTTCAAGTTGGAGTTGGTCAGTTGAAAAGTTTAAGCATTGGCTTAGCATGAAGAAATTTCAAGTTAGATTTGGTTAGTTGAAAAGTCTAAGCGTTGGTTTAGCATTGAGATTCTAAGTTAGGCTTGGTCAGTCAAAAAGTTTAAGTATTGGTTTAGCATTGTGAAATTTCAAGTTATGCTTGGTTAGTTGAAAATTCTAAGTAAAGGCTTAGTAGTATAAAATTTCAAGTTACGTTTGGTTAGTCGAGATATGTGATGTGTTTGCGTGTACATGTTTTGTTTGTATGCGTGTTCATTTCTCTCTATTTTCTTATACGTATCTATAACATATGTGAGATATATTTCTCACTCTTATATTTTTATTTTTTGTATTTTTGTTTGGGATGAACACTTGTATAGGTGAACATATGTTTTCTATGCCTAGGTTTTCTATGGCTGATGAAGCATAAGTTTTCTATGCCTTGATTTCATGGATACTCTAATTAGGTGTGATGTCGGGGCATAAAGAGATTATTTTAAAGAAGTTGATTTGAAATTTATTATAATTTTATCTTTAAAAAATCAAAGACTATTTCAATGCCTAATAATATTTTATTTAATTTTCAACATCTGAAAAAAGTTATTATTGTTATTAGATATACAGTGTGTAGTGTGAGAGTGTATATCTAGGAATGTTTTGGTTAGGAAAAACTTGATATTTAAGAATGTTCTTTAGTGACCCATCTCTCTTTCCTAGGATCTTACCTAGTGTCATTATTCTAGTAGGCAATATTACTCATAGTAAGTTTTATTTTGAAATCATATTTCCTTACTTTTTTAAGATTTTATTAATTAAATAAATATATGTGAATTCTTTTACTTTTTATTTTTCACAAATTTTATATTTATTAATTAAAAACGTTATAAGGTAGAAGGGTGTTACATACTTATAGTTAGGTATTCAAATGACATGAATAAGTATTAGTTTTAGACGTTCAAATCGATATTATCTTCTAAAAATCGTCCATCTTATGTTTGCTTTATCTGAATAATTTTTGTAGGAAAAAGTATTGATGATTGCATTATATGTATTACTTTGTGAAGTTACTTATTATTGTTAAAACTATTAGTTTACCCTTTCAATTATCTGTTTTGAATCATGATGATCCTGTTGTGACATGCAAGTAAATGATCTTGCAAAATATATATATATATATATATATATATATATATATATTAAAATACTTAGTTTGTAATAGATAATTAGTATAATATTATATTCTTAGTATAAGTTGGAATTTAGTAAAGTAACAATATTGTCATGAAAGGTAAAGGAAGTATCAAGAAAAGCGTGATATATATGTGCAATTTTTGTTTCTTAGAGAGCAAGCTACATAAACATGGAAAATATGAACCAGGGAAAATATGAACCAAGCATGAAAAATACTTCTCCTTCTAAGTTGCAATTCATGGATAATTCTAAATCCACCAATTGAATTTGAATTTCAAATTTCCCTCTTATTTCATTTGAGTTTGGACAACAAAGGTTATAAATAGTTACCTAGACTCTTTGTAAAACACTCTTAAATGAAAATAAAATTCTGAAATGAAATAAAACTCTAAAATGAGAGAGAGACAAGGAGAGGGGGAGGTTGAATAGAGTTCTTGAAGACCTTTTCGCAAAAATTTAGAAAACATGTTATCAAAAATTTTGCATATGGGTTAGATAGTTTGTAAAGAGCATTTAATACACACAAGATTTTATAAAAACAAGTTTAAGCAAAAGGACAATGTAAGGATGTAATAGAAAATGAACCCTTAATTTTATACAAGTTCACTCCAACTGATCTATATCATGTAGTCTGTTAAGAGATTTCACTAATTAATGAGGATTAAACAAGTATCCACCACTCCTAACAAAAACTACTTAATTTCTCTTGTAGTTATTGTGTCTTCTATCTTCATCATCCTCTATTAGGCTTTTAAAAATATGTCTGTTGTTTAAAAATCTTTGTCTTTAATATTCTTCATATATCTTAATATATTGATAGGTAAAATTATTATGATATGCTTTTATTTTTCCTCAATTATTCTTCTTTGGAAAGACTTGATCTAATGATACTTATTAAAAAAGAAATACATTACAAATACAAAGCATATATTCTTAGTAGTAGACACAATATTTTTTTACATGTGAGATAATATATTTTATTATTTTGGATTAGAGATATTTGATTTAGATTTAATCCACATATAATTCCTTATGTAATTTTTTGTCATATTACAAAATTCATTTAATTTTATAACTTTTTTATTTAAATCTACATATAATATTTTAAATAATTTTATTACTAATTATAGATATTCTTTCAAATAATAATACATTAGATGCTTAGATTTTTTATAAGAAAAAAATATTTTAAATCACATAAAAATATTTAAGAATTCATAAAAATATATATGAACAAATTTAATACTTGAATTTTATATAAGTCAACTACTCGTTAAATGGTCTATTATTCATATATATATATATATATATAAAAGATTATATTTGTATTATTTTAGAAAAAAATTTATTAACATATAATTTTTTCAAAACTTATTTTTATTTATTATCACTAAAACATATTTGGTGAGGATTTTTCAATAGACTTTCCAGGTTTTAATAGTTTTCCCTTTTATACGATAACAAATATGATAATTTTTTAATACATTAAACTTACAACCATAACATATATAAGAAGAACTAAGAACAAAATATCATTAGTTTAGTGAAAATAAATAATAATTATTGTGTTAGAGTTAAAGACATGTAAAAATTATAAAAAAAAATATTAATTAAGATGAGAAACTTAGAACTTTATTTTTATCCCCTTTTTTGTCATTAATAATAAAGGATTATAAGGTTGGACATCATTATTGGTGATGATGGTGTGACAGTGGAAGCTTATGGTGGTGATGTTGATAAAGATTTAGAGGGTGATGCTATTTGAGGATGAGTAACTTGTTGAAGTTGATGTAGTGATTGTTTAGATTGAGTTTAAGTTTTGATTTATTAGGCATGAAAATTACTTATAAAAGAATATGTAGTTGATGGTGAAGAGATTATGTTTAGGTTCAATTTTAGGCTCATATTATTTTGTTGAAGGAGTGTAAAGAGTTTCGATTTGAGGTGATGGAGAAGGTACAAGTGAAAATGAAGTGAATGATTGACCTTAAGGTTGAATTTAGGCTTATTTGAAATAAAAGCTTTCAAGGCCTAAGAATTTTAAAATTGTAACTCAACATTACAAGAAATTTAGTCTCTTTACTGAAGATGTTAGTACTTATGCATGCAATTCAAGTTATAAAATGATGTATGATTCATGTCAAGGACATATATAAATTAATCACTTTTTACAAAATTCACGTCTAGTAATTTTTATAATTGTACTAATCTATCTTTCACTTGGGATTTTATAAAAATATCAATGAGTAGATCATATGTAGATACAAATTATACGTTCATATTCTTCTTTTGTATATGATTTTGATAAAGTGATATTTAATTTCTATATGTTTTGCTCAAGAATGTATATAGGATTCTTAGATAGACTTATGATAATTCTATTGTCACCTAAAATAAGAATGTTACCTTTATAGACATTCTAATCTTGTAGTTGGTTTTTGATCTATAAAAGATGTGAGTAATAGTTAGTACTAGAGATATATTCAACTTTTGCAGTGGATAACTCTATTGTTCTTTGTTTCTTACTAAAAGTTTTCTCTTCTCTCCATTAGAGTCTACAAGCATCCACTGTCTAGGTACCATAATAGGTGTCTTTTTCAAACTGTTAAGCATATTTGCAATATGTATTATGTTTGCTTTGGGTACCCAAACTAACTTGGATCCTCTTTTATTAATTTTTATATATCTATACACTTCCTATTTTTGTTTACTATTAGACGATGCATGATAAAATTATGTGTGCTTTTGACAAGGTTTTTTTTCAATATAGCCTAATCGTGTCATTTCATAGGATTTCTTTGATATTTGTATAAAATCCCAAGTACTAAAATCATTCACACCGAAGTCAGCAATTAAACTGCTTAAATTCCTAATAATCATAGTATGAAACTGATGTCTCAGTTTCAGATGAATTCATAACTTACATTTTCAATTATTCCTTCTAATCACAGAGAACATAAAAATAAAACAATTACTACACCAATTTTTCACTATGATTACCAAGTAAATCATATAAACAATATTCAGTTTATATTCTTGTTTTCACAAGAATATAGAAATACACAACATAAGCAATGACTAAGTCCATACCCCAGTCTTGTTAGGACGAACTGCTCTGATACCACTAATGTAACGCCTCAAATCATTATTCTTAATATTATAATTTTCTTTAAATAATAAAACAAGCAAATAATATTTCAAGATTTTTTTTTCACAGTCAATGGTCAACATAAAATAAAATAGATTTAAAAGATTTATCTGACAAACAGAAATATTTAATAATTATTTAACTCGATTTAAATACGATTAACAATTAATAAATTAAAATCCAGGAATAATAAATTCAAATTAAATAATAAATGCTTGAAATAAGTTGAGCATTATTCATACTATAATTATACATGGTTTCCAATTATATTATAATTATATATACTAAACATTTTACTTACTCATTTCAAGCAAATAAGATAAATTCATGAAATTTTCACAATAACTTAATTGTTTCATAGAAATAAACTATTTACAGTAATATTTAAACATTATAAAATAATACTATGGTTAAGGAACCTATCATTCAAAATCACAAAATAATCAAAATTATTCTTATTATTTAACAAATATAGTCTCAGGTGAGAGTACAGAAATTTTTTATTCATACATATATAATAATATAAATCCCTATACTCAAAGCAGGTTCCCCATCAACAAGAAGAAGCAGGATTTGTCCTACCAATCAAATTCTCATCCAAGAGATGAGTGTCTCACGAATCTTCTTACATAATTTCCTGAAAAATTGGTTGTAAGGATGAGTTTCTTCCTCACCATAATCTTCCAACAAAATTCAAGATATTTATGTTTAATGATCACAAAAATGAATATTTACTCAGAGAAAATTATTAATATAATTGAGTACTGCATCTTAATAAAATTCTTTAACTATCAATTTCCAACCTCGTCAAATAAGTTCTTTTAATCTTTTTACAACATTATTATTTAAATTCCCTCATATTTCCTTATCACATACGTCAGTCATATGTCTCACTCACATCACCATTCAAACTGTGATCGCATTAGTTTCGGTACTCTAGGTACCTTGGGATCCCAAAATAACGCTGTCAACCCCACCACCCAGGTGACATTGGCCTTACGCCGGTGTGGATAGCCGCCAGTTGGCAATACGCCCCACGGATACAACGTGTGCGCACGAGCCCCTTTGGCAAAAAGTATAGGCAGCGATTCAGTCGGGTAATGGAGTGCGAGGCCTGCGGCAGCTCCCATTGCACATTGTGTACATCACGGCATGGACCACTCCGCCACACTCTCATTCCCCCAGGTTATCAAACCTTCCTGAACTATACCCCAGTGTATCTCTATAGCTCATCCACACGGAAATTAATGACTTTAGATGGCATAAATCCTCAAATTCTCACAATTTCTCTACCCTTTAGGTAGTTCCAACTCTCATCATAAAATATTCTTTTGACAACCATCTAAATCATTTTCTTACTTCATAACATCAAACATCGTTCTCTCATTCATGATCAATCATATTGTTATATTTAATTACATTGAGTTAATAAAAATTTTATTAGTTCTACGGCATATAACAGAGTCATATTAATTCAATAATGATTATCATAGAAAATTAAAATTTAATAAAAAGAAAACTGACTCTAAGGGTAAAAATAGAAGAAATGAAGCTATAAGAGTAATTATGAATTTTTTTTAATTTTTTTTTTTTTGGAAATCCGCCGAGCGGATTTCTGAGCGGATTCGGGTCGGTGCGCTGAGCGGATTTTTGCAGGCTTCTCGGGTTTCAATGATTTTTCAACCATTTTCAAAATAAAACACATCCAGACAACAATCAATCCACAAAACATCATACATTGAAAATTAGAATGAGAAATAAACTCCCCTTACCTTGAAATTCTTCAAACAATCCAAAAACAGAGAACTTTAAAATTCTTTAACTCAAACCTTCAAAATCAATAAAATCTACCGTTAATCTAGGGTTTTAATCGGTAGAAATGGAATTAGAAGCTTGGATTTGAGTAGTATTACCTCAAATTGAGAAGAAACAGAGAAATGGGATGAAGATTGGAGATTGAAAGTTTGAAGATGGAGGGAAGAAGAAGAACATGGTTCGGTGAGAGAATGAGAGAAATTGGAATGAAGGAGAAAATGAAGGCGGTGTGTTATATATATATATATATATTAAAAACTTTGAGGCGGTTTGAATATTTTTATTTTATATTACTTTTTTTTTAAATAATAACAATTATACAAAAATAATTTCTATTAATTTTAAATATCACATACAATTAAAATACACATCCCAAAAATTAAGGGTGTTACATCTCCTTTTAAGTCTTTCTTTTGTTTTGCACATTCTGACCTAAAGGGGAAATATTTATTGCATTCTTAACATACAATTTGATTATCTTTCTTCTTCTCTTTATAATCCTTGGATTAATATTGTTGTATTTTCTTTCCTCTGAATCTTTCTTTCTTTCTTCACATGTTGTAGATTTCTTCATTGCCTGAGTCTTCATCATTTGATGACTTCTCTACTTTGAAAACTTTAGTAGTATTTTAACTTTTTTATCATAGTGAATGCAAGGGAAGATTCCTTTCCTTTTTTAGTTGATTATCTTCTTGAAGTTCTCACCCATGAACTTTGAGAATTCCAATGATTTCTTCTAGTGTGACTCTTTTCATATTCTTGCATGTTTGTAATGTAAGTTTTGTGAATATGATCATATTTTTCATAATATTTACCTAAAGAACGTAATTCATTTAATATAATTTAAAATATATTAAACATAATTTTGTATACCTTCCTTTTATTCTATATTAAATAATTCATATTATCTAATTAATAGACTGAGTTTATTTCATTTGACTTCGATGAAATTTCTATACATTACTATAAGAGTGTCCCACATTTCTTTAACTCCTTTATATGCATGAACCTTAATATATTCTTTCTCTAATAGAGCGCAATGAGAGTGTTTCTAGTTTTTGAATTTAGCAAGCATCTCAATTTTTGTTTGCCTATTTGTCTTTGGGAAGAAGATCCTTTTCACTATCACATGGAATGCAATTCATGTTTTCCACCAAGTCTAACATATTAATGTGACAAGATTCAAAATATGCAATTAATTTCTATTTTCAATTGTCAAACTTCACTCCTTTGAACAAAGGGGGTCTATTCACAACTTATCCTTCATTCTTCATTATGTTGTAGGATATTTACTCTTGTTTTACAAAGAACTAAACCTAAGAGATTAGCTTTAAAATAAACTAAAAAATAAGTTAACTTTAGAAGGGAGAAGGTTTGAATAGAGTGTAATTAAGTAGGTAGTTTAAAGTATGAGAGATAATGGAAATAAAATAAAGTAAAAAAAAAAAAGAACCCAAATTATATTGACTGACCCAAACTCTTGAAATATGACTAATTCTTCCTTAAAATTTTTTAAAAGATTTTAATATAATCAACCTCTTTATAATAAGTATTTTATTAATTTTTTATTTTTTCAAAATTAATTCTTAATTATTATTATCAAAATATATTGTGTGAGAGTTGTTAATACAATATTGAAATTTTAATATAAATCTGAAAAATTACTTCTTTCATTTTTAAAGAATAAATATTCTCTAAAATATTTAAGATACAATTACTAGCATTTTTAGTGTGTAAATAAGAAATGTTAACTTCGTAATAACTATAATCATCTTCAAAAATAAATAAATGATTAAAGGACTTAAAAATGTAAGTGCATCTAATAATTATACCAAATAACTATAACACTATATTCTAATAATGTTAACAATCTATTATAAAATTATGTATCTTCTTGAAAATATAAATTTTCCTATTTCCTAAAATTTTATTTTAAAAATTTAAAATGATAATTCAATTTTGCAATTAGAATTCTACACAAATGACATATTCAGCTTCTTTTATTTCATTTCATCTTTTACTTTCTTTAATTTTAGTCACTTACATGTATTTGTGTTAATTTTTTTTCTTATGATTCGTCTTATATTTTTATCTTATAATTTTAAATTCGTTAATATTTACTCAAAACATAAATATAAGATCATCTTTAATTCTTAATAAAGAACAAATCAATATATTAATTATCAAATATTGAATTAATTGATTCAATTCTATTATTTATATAATTTTTAAGGCATGAAATAGATCACTTACTCATAATTTACTTTAGAATTCTACCAATTTCGTTCTTATTGTGTGTTAAAATGGATTTAGAAAATGTACATTCATTTTTTTTTTTTAAATATATGCACAATATTCGTATATCGTATTTATTTTCACTAAATTATACTCAATAATTTTAACAATATATATGTAATAAATATTCTATATATCATTATTTTATATTATATATTTTAATGTAAAGAGTGAAATGTTACATTTTAGTTATATACTGTAATTCAATCCTATTTTTAGTTAATGTGAAATTTTTTCAACACTCTCTTTTCATGAGGCAACTTTTTCAACTTCAACGTGATCCAACAATCTGCTATTCAGTGTTCAATATATTAACAATTGATTCAATTTAGATCCAATAAATTTTGTTAATACAACTCTGATACTATATAAAAAAATATTATAAATTTATCTTATTTCCAAAACCGATTTAAGAAACAAGGTTTATCCCTTATTTATATATTATAATTTTATTTTATTTTTAATAAATATAATTTTTTTCCAATATTTAAGATAAAATTTTGTAAAAAAGAAAATAAAATCAAGATAAATGAATTTAATTTACACTAACGAATTAAAAAAAGTTAACAAAAATAAAAAATTATTATATTTGTGTAATGTTACCTTACTGAATACAGAAACGACAAAACATAAATAAATAGAGAGGACAGAAAGGCAGGAATCGAGAAAGAAGAAAAGAAGATATATAATTATTAGAACAGCTTTTTCTTTGTTATAAAGTGCCATGAATCAAACAATGTGCTCACTATGTTCCATAATCTATTCAAAGTGTCAGCCTGCTAGATGCTAAATCGGTGGAATTTGGCATCACCTAACTTATCTTCTTTATTAAAACATAAATCTTCACAATCAATAAACAATTCATATTAAAAAATAATATTTATTCTAGTTTTTTATATTATATTATTGCCTCTTTCACTGGTGTGTAAGGTTCTCAACTATACTCAAAATTAAAGTAAAATCTTCTGATTTTAAACTTTATACAACTGTTATCAAGATTGGTTTAGCTAATTAAAAATATTTTTTCAAAAATATAATCAATACAAAAGACGGTCTTAATAAAGCATTATGTAAATAAAGGGATAATGTGTTTTATAAAAAGAGTGTTACATTTAAGGAGATATGTATATAATTTATGTGCTGAACTAAAACATTAGAAAAATAGCATAACACGGGTCTTATATGTGTTATATGTGTTACTATTTTATTTATTCTGAAATTTATTAAATACTTTTAAATCCTTTCTACAACATATTGATAATAATATTTAATATAAATATTATAGATAAAATTAATAAATCCATTTTTTGAGTTTTAGTAAATATGGTTTTAAATTAATAAAAAATTTTGAATTTAATTATATTTTTAAATTTAAAAATAGAAAAATTAGCAGTTAATTCTTTATTTCTTGAAAATCATTTTTTTTCTATAAACTTTCTTCATTTTTTTTAAATTTATAAATCAATTTCTCATAATTTTTTTTATCACGCGAAGATAGAAAAAGTCAAGGTGAATACTACCTAATCATAATTTTTGTGTAAGAGTCATGTTTTATCATTTTCTCTTTGATGGTAATTATAATTTTTGAGTACGAAAATTCTTGTTGTTGGAAAGATTATGAGAATCCAATTTTGAGTAAACCCTAAGCCCATCTACATAGAAAGGGGAGAGATTATAAATAGTCTATTTAACCCTAATCCTCTCATTTTTCACTCTTGTATTTAGAAAATCCTAATTTTCCTTCTCTCAAATTTCTCTCAATTCTTTCTAATAATTCTACTTCAATTCTTATCTTTTTGAAAATCCGAGAACACTGGGGGAAAGAACGTGAAGAGTAGATTAATTCTCTCCGAATAGAATTGCGTTTTGAGATCTTTTAAAGGTAAGTGAAGCTAATTAAACAAAATTATTCATGATTTATTGGATTAATATATGTGTTGATGTGTTATTATGTGAAATTTATGAGAATTATATTGATTATTATATTTGAAAGTGTGATTTGGGTTTCACCCTGAGATTGTGACCCTATTTCAGCTTGATTTTATTTCGAATTTCAAAACATGTTCTTCATGAAAGTTGTAGGTCTAGATGTATCTAACTTCTGGTTTTTATTTCACCTAAAAAGGATAAATATAACTCAAGATACTAATTTTTTCGTAATTAAAGATCGAGCTGTCAAGAAAATTATTCGCTTTGAAATTACGAACCCCTTTTGGGATGTTTTGGTTATTGGAAAAATTTTCTTCATAAAAGTTTTAGTCCTAGATGTTAGCTAATCAATGACTTTTATTTCACATAAAAATAATGTGTAAAAATAAGATATGAATTTTTGAGTGATTAAAGGTCATGTTGTGAGGATAAGCAAAACATTTTCGAAAGTATTTTTACTTGAGCGAAAGTTTATTAATTTTGGGTAATCATTCATCTTCTAATTTGTATTAAAAGAGTATATATATGTGAATGTGATAAAATGTTATAAGATATTTGTTATATAATTAAACTATTTAGTTATGTGATGTGTGATTTGGTGATGTATTGTGATTGGAATTGGATTGTGAAATGAGATTGGTGATGTGATGTTGTGAATGATGATTAGTGATTTGTGAATATAAAATGATGAGCATGAAATGGGCATGAGGCCGTGTAGTTCATATTGAGGATAAGTTTATTATGATGTGAATGAAATGTGGTAGTTTAGTGTGTATGGATCTAGGGATATGTCATAAGGTATCTAGACCTCAATGTGGATCAAAGTCATATAGACTAAGACCACATGTGGTGAGAGGTCGATGGAGGTTCCATCAATTGTTCTGAAAAGATAACTAGATGGAACTACCCTGATGTTGTGTTGGTTATGAGTAGTGAGGGGATGACGCTGAGGTGAAAAAGACTTAGTTAGTCAGTCGTGATAAGACCCGAGGTCCTGTTTTTGTTATATAGATGGTGTTGAGGTGAAAAAGACTCAGTTAGTTGCTCGTGATAAGACCCGAGGTCTTGTTTTTGATACATGGATGGTGCTGAGGTGAAAAAGACTCAATTAGTTGGTCGTGATAAGACCCGAGGTCCTGTTTTTGATACATGGATGGCGCTGAGGTGAAAAAGACTTAGTTAGTCGGTCGTTATAAGACCCGTGGTCCATGTTTATATATCAGGTGCTGGCCTTAGATATCCGAGATCCATAAAGTCTTCCGGAAGGCGTCAGTCTTGATTGTGAATGTGTTTGAAATATGTAAAGTCTTTGGTAGACCCTTACACATGTATGAAATTTAATACTTACAATTGAATGATTTTATGAATTCCATATGATTTATCTTATTGTTTACATTAGCTTACCCTTTCTGTTTATGTTTGTGGTTTTGTTGATACTGCGATAATCGTGTCTTGACACGGGAGCAGATAGTAATGCAGGTGAAAGCTAAACAATAGCTTCAAGTTTTGCCTAAGAGAAAATTAATTCTATGCTGATGAATAATTTCACGAAACTTTTGTGAAGATATTATTTTGAAGTGAAATTTTATGTATTCAAATGTTTCATGTTATATGATGTTTTGGAAATTATTAATAATGTATTGATAGATTTTTATTTCATTATAACAGCAAAATAGGTATAGTATTTGGTATGTTACAATTTTAATTTTAATATGGGTAATATTATAAATTTTTTTTTTAATAACTTTTCTGTGATTGGTTTGGATAAACATGTGATATTTTTTTTAAAAAAATAAATTTTTACCAATTTAAATTTATAAAGAAGCATGAGACATAAGACAAATGATTGTACAAATAAGATGGATTTACTATCTCTAGCGATGCTTAACAATCTAACAAAAATAGAAATAAGATAAAGGTGGCAGACAATTTTTTCTATGAGTGGAATAGAGGCTTTTATCAAATAACTTAATGTAAGGTAGTTGTTCTATAAATAAAGGAGACTTGAGACTTTGACACTTTTATGTGTCAAGTAGTTGTATCAATCTACTAGGTTTAAGAATCTATATATAATCTTAAGAATGGATTGTATGACATCCTTTATCCCAAAATGTTTTTCTTTAATAAATAATAAAATATAATAAATAAAAGATAAAACTGTATGATATGATCATGGACCACGAGGAAGCTCAATAAGAAGTAGTCACGACAAAAAGCTTGCTTAAAACTAAAGAAATGGAGAAAAGAGTCTAAAAGACAAAGAAGCTTTTAGGGGTATCCTAACTAGAAGAAAATCTAAAGAGCTTGAAATGTGTGATAGTTAAATGAATATGTAGGAACTTTATGGGACATACGATGTGATATTTTGGTTAAGTGATAGTTTGAGGACTATATGGACACCATATTAGGTGTGTGATGTGTTGTTGTGTGGTATGAAGGAATACGAAAGGATTTAACATGTTTTAGAATGATGAGTTGTGAAAATTTATTGTTAAATTCAATTAAATGATATCTCATTTCAAATTACTATCTTACCTTTTGTATTTTTTGTTGTGTTTGTTTAACTATGATTATCATGTTTGACATGGGAGTAGATAGTGTTATACTTAGTGCTCAATAATGATAAGTTAAGGTCAATATGCTTTGAGGAGATATTTTGTTATAAATTTTGAATGTATCTTTCTTTTAATTTTTTTTAAAGAATATGCTTATCCTTAATGATGTATTAAATGGATGAAACTTTAGATTTGTATCTAACTATAGGATGTTATAAAGAAGCTACCTAAGCACATTTTAACTTGCCAAGATTTTATGGAAAGAGTGATGCAAAGCTATACTTAGCTTGGGTGACCAAGTGTGAATAAATGTTTCTAGCCTATGAGGTGGCCAAATACACAAGGGTGAAGCTAGCCACTTTAGCGTTTGATGACTAAGTTTTGACATAGTGGAATAAAATTCAAAAAAGACATTGATTGAGGTAAGAAGATCCCTATTAATGTTTCGTGTGAACTCAAAGTTTGTATGAGAGTACAATTTGTACCAAACTATTACACCAAAAAAAGGTATGCACAAACATCTTATTTTCCTTTTTCTTCTTCATTTCAAAAAAATTAAGTAGACCGTGGCAAGCTCAAGTGTACCTCCCATCCTACTTCTCCTTCTAAACCTTATTCTTCTTCAAAACCCCATTCTTCTTCAAAACCCAACAACAAAACTAGTAAAATCATATGCTTTGGATTTGAATATGTGGCTTATGAATGTTCATCCGAAAAGGAAATGGTGTTGTTGGAGAGTAATGAAGTAGAATTAGAACATTCTGCTTCTTATTCTTCTTCCTAAAACTCTAGTGATGATAAGTGTGAAGTCTATAATGGGGTCACTTATTAGAGGTTAGGTGCCTTTTGGGAAATGTGAAAAAATATTTTGAGGACACCCAAAGAGAAAACATACTTTACAAAAGATGCATAATGAATGATACATTTTGCCAATTTATAATTAATAAAGGAAGTTATACCAATGTGGCTAACAAAAGGCTAATGGACAAGCATGATTTATGTATTATGCCTCATGCCAAGCCAAAGAAATTAGTGAAGAAGGAGAAATCTTGGAATTTCCCCATAGAAAATTTCAAGGATAATGTACTTTATGATGTGGTTCTAATGGAGATAAGCTACATACTTCATCGAAAACCATGACAATATGATAGAAAAGTTCACCATGGTAATTCTCCGAAAAATTTTTCATTTGAACACATGGACCAAAACTTCTCCTTATTACTAAGGGAAGTTCATGAAGACCAAGAAAAAATGAAACACAAAAAAAACAAGAAAAATAAGATCTTAACCTAACCAATGACCATGACAAAAAAAAAATCCAAGAAAGAAAGTCAATGAAGCCTTTTGATAAGCCACAAAGAGGTAATCAAGGTATCTAATAGTCATAAACATTTATATTTACTCATGCCTAACAATTTGTGTTTGTCTTTTTCTTCATATTCTTCTCAAAATTCATGTTTGGACACACTATTGAAAGATTTTGAAGAAGTGTTCCAAGATCCACCACATGGTCATCCACCTTCAAGGGAGATTGAACATCAAATAGAACTCCTTCCAAGAGTCACTCTACCAAATAGAAAAGCCTATAGAGTCAACTTGTAAGACTTAAGGGAAACCCAAACTCAAATGGAGGCACTTATAAAAAAATGATGAATTAGACAAAACATGAACTCATGTACCATACTTGTAATAGGATGATTCTTGGCACATGTGAATTTATTATAAGACTGCTAATATAATCATAAAATATAAACACCCTATCCCTAGGTTAGATGACATGATAGATGAGTTGCATGAATTAAAAATATTTTATAAAATAAATTAAAAAGTGGATATAACCTAATAAGAAAAAGAGATGTGGATGAATGGAAAATGACATTTAAAACCAAACATGAACTTTATGAATGAATGATTATACCTTTTGGACTTACAAACACACTTAACATGTTTATGCCACTCATGAATCATGTCCTTATGTCTTTCATGGAAAAGTTTGTGCTAGTGTATTTTGATGATAAACTAATATTTTTTTTTAACTATGGAGGAACACCTATATCACATTAGTTGTGTTTTAAAAATCCTTAAAGAAAATGTTTATAAGCTAACATGGAAAAGTTTTCCTTTTGCATGGATAAAATTATGTTGTTGGACTTTTAAAGGTTCAACTAAATGAAGCAAAGGTAAAGGCTATAAGAGAATGACTAACTCCAACATCAATGAGGTGAGGAGTTTTCATAAGTTGGCTAGTTTCTATAAAATATTTTAAAAAAAATCTAGTTCCATAACTTATCTTAATGATATTGTTAAAAAGAAAGTAGGATTCAAATAGAGTGAAGAGCAAGAAAAGACTTTTAACAAAGTAACACATATTTTAACTTATGCTTCAATCCTTACTTTATTTAACCTCCAACAAAACTTTGAAATAGAAGGTGATGAAAGCACCATAGGCATAAGGGCGGTTTTAGCTCAACAAGAACATTGATATCAATGCATTTTATCACCTAAATGGTATCAAATATTTTAAGTGAAAGGAAACAATGTAATACTAGGCCTTAACCTAGGTTATCACAAAGAGCATTGGTGAAATTATTCTATAATTGAAAATCTTTATTTAAGAGGTAAGTTTTGGGGATTTTGTAATTTTTGTGATTAAAAATAGTAATATAGTAAAGAACTAAAGTTTATAAGAAAGCAATAATTAATTTTCTAATTTTCATCTTAATAGGTCTAAATTGTAATTATTGTTAAAACCTAAATGATCTATTGGACAATTTTCACACAAGGTATTTTATAATAATAAATAAAAATAAATTTTGGATAAATTAAAAGCTAATAGAAATTATTTATAAAATAATTATTTTATAATTAGTAATAATACTAAATATAACTTTATACATATATGAACAAAAAATCATATATCAGTTAGCTTAATAAAGATTTGATGTGTTTTATAAACTTTATTTTCAAATATGTTTACGTGATTTATAATTAATTTTTTTATAGAAAATCTAGCATTCAATATTTTTTTATTTTGAAAAAAATTATAATTAAATTACGTTAAATATTATATATAAATTTAAATCAAAGGCAATAAAATTAAATGAATTTTGAAATATGGTATAAAATTACAATCAAATCTCTCTTCCACCACATAATCCAATATAATAAATATATTATCTCTAAAATTAAATCTTTCTAATTCAAAATAATCAAATATATCATCTCATAAGTAAAAGGAAATACTTTGTTTATTACTTAGAATATATGTTTTTTATTTGTAATGTATTTCCTTTTTAACAAGTATCATAGATCAAGTTTTTCCAAAGATGAATTATTGAGAGAAAATCATAACATATCATAAAAATCTGACCTATCAAGATTTTAGAAAATTATTATTAAAATATTTGAAAAATATCAAAGTTGAAGATTTTTCTACAACAGTAATATTTTTTTAAAGCCTATAAAAGTAAAAGATGACAAAGGTAGAAAATACAACCATTACGAAAGTTACAATACACAAGTCATATTTGTTAGAAAGTTTAGTAGTAGAGAGAAAGTAATTCTTATATTCTTCCCTTAATGAAGTCAGAATCTCAATTAGGAGTATTTTATTGTATACCCTCTCTATAAATTTTAACTATAACCTTTCCATAAACACTCTTTTCTTAGTATCCAGGAATAACAATTAAGAATAGTTGTAGATTTTAGTCTCAAAGGGAGATTAGGATGAGATAGTCAACAGTGATATAATGTATTTGTTGTAGCCAATATTAGTAGTGAAAATAATTTGTTGAAAATAATGGAACCTTGTAAGATTTTTTTAAAAGAGGATTGGATGTAGCCCAAGAGTTTGGAGTGAATCAATGTAACTCGAGTTCTCTTTGTTTTTTTTTTTTTTTACTTTATTCTATTTACATTGTTCCTCCTACTTTAGAAAACCTACTTAGTATTCATCCTATAAAGACTTTATTCAACCCTCCATTCTAAATTCAACCTACTTCTTCAATTATAAATTTAGATATATTAAATTCCTAAACCTTTACAATTCAATTTCTAGAATTTGTTGAGCAATTACATACACATTCATCTAGAAATACATGACTTAAAAATAGGAGAAGCAACTATATAAATCTAAAATTGATTTATGATGTAATTGGTCATACTCAATTAAACATTTTTATTACATATTAAGATATTAAATTATAAATATTTAAAATATTAAAGAATTAAATCTCAATTAGTGATTGAAGAATTCAATTAGAAAATTAATCCTAAAATTTAGAAAGGGACAAAAGAACAAGTAAAAAAAAAAAATAAAGAAAATTAAATGTATTGTAAGAAACTAAAGAACACAAGAATTAAATGATAAAAACTAAATTAGAATTAAAATTTACAAAACCTGAATGTAAAATTACAAAGGTAAACTAATTGGAACCTTAAAAGGTAAAGAATATAAAATGTTGTTGAAAAAGAAAACTAGGTAACTCAAGTGCTTGAATTTGAAAACTAAAATATGAAATGTAAGGAACGTGTCAAATCAACCATTCTAAGTCCTATATATAGTATAAAACTCGTAACTCATGGTACAAGGTTTACTCAAGGTCCACAAATATTAACATAAAGGAATTAGAGCAATTAAAAAAATTATGTAAAATGACTTTTCGCTCAAGTAAAAAGTGTGTTGTTTAAGAGAAAAATGTTCTAAAGGAGAGAGAATGGTCTCAACATGATTTTCCCTGAAGTGAGATATACTCACTCAAGCAAAAATCCTATAATAGAAATGTGGGCCTAGATTTTATTTTCAGTCAAGTGAGAGATGTTCGTTCAAGCAAAAATGGATTAATAATGGATATTAATTTCTTGTTTAAAAGGAAAAATGAGTAGTTATAGAATTATGGATTTATATTGAAAGCATGGTATGTGATATGTGGTCAAGTTGATGCTCAGAATCACTTAAGTGTTATATGATGTTTGGCCGAGCTAAATCGTTAGGGTGGATTTTTAGAATAAGCAATGATTTTCATATGTTTTTGTACTATGAAGGTATAAATTTGTGATTAGTATGGTTATTATGATAGTACAAATTCAGTAAGATCTTAGACTTTATTAGTTGATTAGGTCATGTAGACTATAAGATCAGGTAATGAGAAGTTGAGGGGAGATTGCTAATAGCGTACCTAACCTACAAAGAGGTAGATTAAGATGAGTGAGGGGCGAAAGTAGTCCTACTTATGTATAGGGTAGCCAAATAGTACTTTTATCAATAATATTAGTTTAGTATCCAAATTGTAATGTGATAGAGATATATTTATTTTTAAGTTTTTATATAATAACTAATATAATATATAATATATATAATGTTTTATTTATAACATATATTGAATACGATAAAATATGTATAAATATAAAATATATATATATATATATATATATATATTATTTTTAATAAATAATTTATATTTTTCTTATCTATTGATTGAATTAAAATAATAATATTATAGATAAATAAACCTATAAACTATAATAATAATTTAAAATATTAAAAAGTTAAAATTTGGAGAATATATATATATATATATATATATATATATATATTATTTGAAATTTTCTTCCTATCGATAGTGTATTAAATTCATAATAACTTTTATAACATGGACATAATTTTTTTCTTATATTTTAAGATGTTTCCTTTATATTATATATTATAGTGAAATGTATTTTTCTATGAAGTTATGTGAACGGTTGAATAGTGGGTGGGGAGTTGAAAAACATTCCGATCTAAGATATATAATAAATACAAATCAATGAATAGTATAAACTTTATAAAAAAATTGTATATAATAATTTGATTATTTATCTAAAATAAGTCTTAATGTGGGATAAATATGATTTGTAATATTCCACAATATCATGAGTATATGGCCGGGGTCTTTTTTGAGATTAATAAATAAATAATATTAACATAATCACAACTTTTAACTAAAATAATATTTTTATTAGATTTTCTTTTGAAAAATTTGTCAATTAGATTTTTTAAAATTATAAACATCATTTTTTTCTCTCCGCGAAGTTTGTAACTATGCTAAAATTAATTATTGTGAAATTTAAAATCAACTATTTTGGATAAGTACATAAATGATTTGTTAGATTAAATTAAATTAAATTTTTATTTAATATAATTAAACTTAACTTAATTGAATTTTTCTTTTTTTTAATATATTTTACTATCTAATCTGATACAATCATAATTGGGTTTGGTTTATATCAAAGTAATTAAAAAAGTTATAACTTAGTACAAAATACCTCAAAATTATTGTTTTCAATATTTCTCAATTCTTATAGGCTCGTGATGATACTAGTAATTTTTCGAATATTGAAAAGTTTAAAAAATAATTGTAAACTTGTTTTATAATTTAGTGAAGGAAGTCTCAACAAAGATCTTCTCTTGAATTATTTATATTTGTAATATATGTGTATGAAAAAATTATAATATTTATATGAAAAAATAATTAATATTTTTATTATATATTTATTATGTAATTAAATTAGACTGAGTTTATTATTTATTCAACTCGATATCAAACTCAATTTTAATTAGATAAAAAAATAATCTACAGTACGTTCTAAATGTTTTTGAATTGGATTAGACGAGTGTATATATTCAATGCAACTTACATTCTTAATTTTGAACAATGTTATAAACTTAATTCATTATAATTAGAATTTAAAAGAAGACAAAAAAAAAACATAAATTGTTAAAGCATAGAGAATGAAAGGATATGAATATTTTTTGTTATTTCATTCTCTTTACCACTTTCTTAGATACCTTTCGGTTGCCATAAAAATTTAGACCACCATTTTCATTTACTTGAGAAAAAGCAATTCACCTTTTCGAGTTGGCCAAAAGGGTTGTTAGGTTACATCTTATGGAGCCATCTACTGCCCAATCTCTCTATTAATCTTACAATCAATCACCATCAACATCACAAATTTAACATTTCACGGTTTTCGAATCAATATTTCATCTTTTCATACCTCATATTTTGAAATAAAAAAAATATAATTTAGAGAAAAAGAAATACGTATTTTTCAACGTTGACAGAAAGAAAAAGAAAAGGTTTGTGATATTAAAGTTTATCGTAATAAAGTTGTTTCAACCTATTAGATCACTTACTATCAGCTCATTATCGGACCACTTATTAATATATAACTCATTATCGGACCACTTATTAATATATAACTCATTAATATGTGAGAGAGATGTATTGAAAATTTTACATCATTTAAAGATGAAGAAAAATTAAGATATATTAAATAAATTTAAATCTCACCTCATAAATCAATTTTGTAAGAATAAATCTTAAAATTTGCTTTTAATATTTGTCCTCTAACACTTGTCCTTGATAAAAAATATATTATTAGAAAAAGTTTTATTTTTAATTCCAATTCATATTTTTCTTTTCTGTCTAATTTAAGAAAGGTTAAATTAAAAAAAATTATATATGTGAGTTAAATATGTTTTTTATGTCTCTAATTTTTTTTTTAATATCTTTTTTATGTCCTTAAAGAAAAATTAGTCTTCTAACTTTCAACTAATTTCTTTCTTTAAAAAAGTAAAATACATAATCTCTAATACAAACTCAACATAGCCAACAAAACATAATCTTTGCCCTTCCCCACTCACCCAACTAATTTTATTATTCGGAGAAAACAAACATGTAGTTTCTTTTCCTATTAATGTTAAATATTAAATAAAAATTTATAATAAATAAATAAATAAATAAATAAAAAGCTAACGTGTTCAATTATATTTCTTAATTTATGGTAATTATAGACGATAATTGGTTATGTGTCCTTTATTTTTTACGTAAATAATAATATTAACAGAATAGAGAAAGAGATCATCATTATTTTTATGCCTAATTCTTAGAAAATATTTTAATAAAATATTAAACAAATAATTTTAATTTTTATAGACTATTTTCTAGTTTAATGATTAAAAATAATTATATCAGATGAAAAGACTTAAAACATATTTAAATAAAAAAAAAGTATTACAAACAATTAGTCCCATCAAACTAGCGACAAGTATTACATCTTAAAGACATTAGTCTCTAACCTAAAAATAAAAAATAATAAAATCCATTTCATAAAAAAAAAATGGATGGTTTCAATTTGATTCAGAAGAAACCATGATTTGGGCACCAAAACAAATATCTAAGCTATCCTTCATTTATATTTGTGGTTCTGTTGGCTATTTCAATTTCTGGCACACCAAAAGAAAGTCATATGGCCAACTATATGTTGTTGTCTTCCTTTATACTATTCAAGGCCAACCAAAAAACTAGGATACCAATTCTGTTCCTTCCTAGGTCAGCAACATCAAAACACCACCCTCATTTTGATTCATGTGTAATCAATGACGCCATTTCAGTTTCATACTAACTAATATCTAGATATATACTATAAAATAACTTAAATAAACATTTTACATTTAACTCATTCTTATAAAGATGATTTAGAAAATGAAATTTATATCTATTTTATATATTTTAATTTGATCTTATTTTTAGTCAATATGTAATACGCAATACATCCTTTCACACTGAGACATCTTAACTCGAATGTAGACCTACATATAAGTAGTCCAACAACAACTCGATAGCAGATAACCTAATAAATCTAACAAACTTGTTAGGATAAGCTTTATAACAGAAGTGGATTTTGAATCTAATTCAACCTCATAAAACCGACTTATGAGATAAGATTTGCACTATTATATATATATATATATATATATATATATATATATTAATTTGGTAGTATATGTAAACAATGTAAAATCTCCAACGCACTTCTTCCATATCGAGATTTTATTAACTTGAACGTAAGACTAGATATTTGTAGGACAAGACAATTGTGAGACAAGACATGTATGGATAAGGGGTGGTGTGATAGGCTCATCAACCTTAATAGGATAGGTTCTGATACCATAACAGAAATGGGCTTTAAACCTAACTCAATTTCATAAAATCAGTTTATGAGGTGAAATGTGCACCACTTTATATATATTAATTTAGTCATATCTCTAAACGATATAAGATTTTCAACATTCTGAAATGAACTTTAAATCTCTAACTCATCCTCATAAAACCGATTTATGAGATAAAATTTGTATATATTTTAATTTGGTCTTCTATCAACATAAAATCTCCATAATAAAGTCAACCACCTCTCTGCATTATGAAGTTAATAAACCCTAAACCTTTAAGAATCAACAGAAAGATGTTACTGTGCACTTGATTATTTATTTATTATCAATGATTTAAACTATATTTTTATTCATATCAACTTTCTATTTATTTAACATGTCTACATACATGTTTGTGGACAAACAGATGGTGTTTGTTTGTTGTGAAACTGAAAAAAAAAAGTTGTGGATTGTCCAGGTGCTTGCACCTACAGATGCTTAGAAATGGATTAGTAAGAACCCTGCATGTTCTTTTGTCAGAACTCCTTCTTGAAGCATAGAAAGGTGTAGGACTCATGTCCATAAAACACTTTGTCCTTTACAATAACTGGAAGACCAAACGGGTGGTCCTAAATAAATACCCTTAAAAACAAGAACAAGAATCTGTCCTTCATCCCACGTTCATCACATCTTTCTGGTCTTTCACCATGTGATTATGTAGCTGTGAAAGTAAATACTTCACTCAAGGATACTGCTTAAGAAAACTTTTCTCCAAAATTTTAAGTATAGGACTTAAAACTCGTGTCATTGAAATAAAGTATATAACATGTTTCAAAAAAAAAAAAAAAAATCTCTTTGAGAAAAAAAATCAAAATAAGTTTTTTTTTATAAAATAAAGTAAAATTGTAAAATAATATATGAAACAATTTCTTAATTTATAAAAAAAATAACATTTTTTTCTTTCCTAAATATACTTTTAAGAAGTTGAACATAATCTAAATAATATTCTAATAATTTTATTTTCACTTTTAATATAAATTATAGAAAAAATTATATAAAAGTTTATATAAAATAATTTATATATAAGAAAAAGATTATGTAAGTATACTATTAGTCATATTTATTTTTTTAGTTAAAATTTGATCTAATTAAAGTTCAAAAAAATTATCTAATTATATATATATATATATATATATATATATATATATATTCATAAATTTGTTGGGTTTGATAGATTCTTAATTTTTTTTAAGATTAATTTTAATTTCTTATTAAGGTATTACCTTTAAAAAATATATCGATAGATTAAAAAAATAATATATATAAAAAACTTTTGACTTCACTCTTAATCAATATAAAAAATTATATTAACATAATCTTATATTTATTATTTATCTTCTAAAAAATATGTTTTTATTTATAAAAAATGTGAATTAAACACTACAAGTAATTTCTTCCTTCTTTTTTTTCATTTTCTCTTCTTCCCACATAAATATTTAGAAAAAATAAAAATAAAATGATTAAACATTTTTATAGTTAAAAGTAAAAACGAAATAAAAAAAAAGGTAAAGAATAAATTTTGTATGACAAATGATAGTGGTTACCCTTCAATTTAAGAAAATCCTTCGTGTGAAGTTCAATTAATATAATAACAGAAAAGAGAGTAGTTCTTTCCTTGATAATAAAAAAATTCAAAATTAAAATTTTTTTATGATAATTTTTTTTTCTTTATTTTTTTAAGATATATTATTCATAATAGTTGAATGTATTATATTTATACAATTAATCTGTTTAGTCATTTTAATTATATATATTGAACATAAATATAATAGATTGAATAGACTATAAGTGTGAAATGAATAAAATATTCATATAATTAGTTAAAGAAAATTAGGCATTAACAACCTAAATAATTTAAAGTTTGAAAGAGAAATAAGAAATATAAGAATGTAAGTATTATGTTTGTGTGTGAAATTATTGAGTAGAGAAAGGAGAGAAGATAGAAAAATGGAGTGAAAAGGTGGAACCTTTTTTATAAAGTCCCATCAAACAAACAAATCATCTCCCCACTAACTCTCATCCATCACTCTCCACATCCTCTTCTCACTCCAATTTCCATCACCCAACTTATCTTTCCTAAAATAAATCTTTTTTTTTTTTAACAATTACCAAACATTAACAATATTCTATTTCTATTCCTCATTCCAATTTTACATTTTCAAAATTAATATAATATTTTTTTTTCAAGAAATCAAAAATAAAAATTATATGTAATCCAATAATTTTGTAAATTTATCAATAGAAGCATAATCTTTAACGTGTTTTATAAATAATGTATTTATTCATAAATTTTAAGTTATAGACTAATTTTAGTAGCCTATTTTAGTAGAATGAGATGGGGAAGGCAAAATAAATGAAAAATTGTGTTTTGTTAAATTTATTTAAATAAGTATTAAAATTTATACATAAATAATTTATATATCTTACAAATGAAAATCTCAGAATAGAATTGATCACCTAAATATAAATATAAAAGGGAAAAAAATCTGTTTGTAATTCTTGTATTTTCGATCAACTATAAGTTTAGTGCCTATATTATTAAATAAATGTATTTGATCTTTGTACTTTTAAATTTTAAATTTAGGTGGATTTAGGAATTTTTTCACTAATGGAACGTTATGATTTGTGATTGTATAAATATATTTTTGATGATTTAAATTTTCAAAAATTGAATTCTAAATTTATTTAATATTAATTTATTTTATAATAGAATTGAATTTTAAGTTTAATTTATTTTTGTGATTATTTTTATAATAGAAGTGAATTTTAAATTTATTTTAGTTTTTGTTAATATAATTTGTGATAACCTAAATAAATGTTTAGGTCATGATGTATAAATCCTACAAAGTAGTGTAGGATTCTATTTATCATATATGTGATTGGGTCTTGTGATGATTTAGAGTTAGTCATAGTAGGACAATTATCTACATTAAGACAAAGAGATGTGGTTATAAGTGTAGGTTCAAGTTTGTAGTCATCCATGGTTACTTTTAGCAAAAGTTATTAAATGTGTTTGGTATGAGAAATATGTAAACTATCATTTCTATTTCTAATGACTTAAATATGAAGAAAATTGTGTAATGAATCAAAATTTTTAAAATCAAAATGTTTATGAAGAAAATATATTATAAAAATGATAATTATTTGAAATTTTCCTATTATAATAATGTTATCAACATAAATTACGATATAGCTAGTTGAATGTTTACTATCATATATAAACAAAGAAGTATAATTGATAATGGATACAAACTCATTTTCTTAAGAGTTTTGTTAAGTGTGTGAAACTAGACACAGGATATCTGTTTAAGACCATACATAGTCTTGTGAAGTTTAAATATCTTATAATTGTTCGTGGTAAAAAAAAGCCTAAAGTTTGAATCATATAAATAGTTTCATCCAAAGTACCATGTAAGTGTTATATTTCAACCTAAAACTAATTGGTATTAAGTAAAGTTTTTTAATAAATATATAAGTTGCACTCTACAAACTAAGGTAGACGATATAGATTTTCTCTTAACATGTCTCCTCCACAAATATTAGTAACGGGTTAATAAGGTTGTTGGGCCTAAATTAAGTTACTTGTTAAGGAGATGTCACATTAACTAAAGATGAAATCTAATTATAGTATATAAGTGAGGAGTAAACCTCATCTTCTAAACTAGTTTTGAAAGTGAGTTATATACCGTAACCATTTTCTATAACAAAAATGTATTATTGATATCTGTTCTTGCTGGAACCGGATACACCTAGGATACGATCTAATGAAACTGACTAGACTTCGGCTTGGCTCTGACGTGCTATGGGTTGACTTCTAGTACTGTTGACTTCGTGTTTTAACCTTTCTTGGGTTGACTTTCACTCCGGTCTCTCTTCGGGGTTGACCGCCGCTCCGTGTACTCTTCGGTCAGACTAGGGGTGGTACCTGCAAAGACGCTCCGACGCCCAAGTCAGTTATTAGTTATCAACAGTTAATGCACTGTAGAATGGTTGTTACCTTTTATTTATTACCCGTATATATACTGTTGTCTGGGTTGGCTTACTTGTTGGGCTGTTCTTTGCTATTGGGCCTTCCTATTCCAGTTAAGCTGCTTGATTGGTTACGTTTGTCAGTAATGGGCCGAGGTATCTTCGGCCCATACAGTACAATATCTATTTAGTAAATTGGCCAATTATTCAAGATGACACTATCATTAAATCAATACACGATAAAAATTTTCTCCAATAATTCAATTATGAAAAAAAAAAACATATATAACCTTTGTGTATTATATAAAAAAAATAAGAATGATTTTAAAATTAAATTTTTGCTTAATTAAAAGTATTCTATTTCTTTCAGAAAAACTTTTGGAATAAAACAATACCTTAAATAGACTTGTATACTAAAAAAAGATGTGTAGGGAAAGTATTAATAATTATGATAGTATCAAGAAAAGTCTATCCCTATAATAATTGAAGGATAAAGATGTATTTGAAAAAAACAATTCAGTCTCAATAATGTGCTTATATTTATACTCCTCTAAAATGTTTTGTTCATGAGTGTACAGACATATAATTTATTTTTCCTTAATTCTATGATCCAATATATTTTATCAAGACATATTTTAGTTTTACTGTTTTAAAACATATTAAAATTTTATTTTTAAAAGTTTTAATATTAATTCTTAGGGTCATTATAACTAATCATACATTTAAATACGTCACATCAACTATAATTTCAAAATCATTAAAAAGTGACATATCTAAATATGGTCACTTTATTACTAAACAGTAATAGAATTTTTAAGGAAAATCAAATTTTATAAAAAAAAATAACCAAAAAAAACTAAAGGAATAAAATAAAAATTGATCATATTTAAAAAAAGTAAAAACTGTATAAACCAAACACACTGTTAGAGTCAACTCAGGGTCTCATCCCTTGCAATTTTTTTCAACACGTGCTATTATTATCCACAGCACATTTTTCAAAAAGCTCATTCACTAAATTTTATGTCCTTGGTGCCTTCCACTTATCTTCAACCAAACAGTAGTCTCCAATAGCTAAAAAAAGTAGGTGTAGTACAAAATTCATGGCCTGAAATTTTATCATTAGAAAGGGTAAAAGTAGGTACTGAGATATATACACTGTGTATGTTCAGCCGCCATAGCCAATTCATGCGATTGTCCTATGAACAGGCACATTCCTTGGTGTTGAACAATGAAACAACCTTGGCACATTCCTTGGTGTTGAACAATGAAACAACCTTGCTCATTCATTGACCAATGACACATCAAAGATGTGAATAGTGTGTCCCACCACACAGGCTCAACACGCAATCCAAATGGAATTCAACTTAGCATCAGCCGAACAACTGTTGGGGGGGTCCATTTTCACATGGGAAAGGATAAGCATAAGAAAAAGCCACAATAAAGGACAAACCTTTCATCTATCCACAATTTTACCCTCAATTGGGTCACACATTTTGATTCTTGATCTTATGGTAAAACCAAAATTGGGAAGAAACTTCAAGTCTTATTTATATCACAGTCTTACATGGAATAAGTAATAGAAGGCTAGACAGATGAAAAACACACAAGCATAGGTAAGTTTTTTTATTGTAACAAACACTAGACCTGTAAAGCATAAGTATAAAATATCTAGTTCTAGGCCTATAGCAGTGCATGTGAAGAAAATTGAGGTAAGACTTTAAGCTGAAGGAACTTCACATGAAAATAAAAGTTCACAACAATAAGCTTGAGCTTCTGGATTCCACTTGTCACTTTCACTGGTACCATATAGAAAAATCTGGCTGTTTCTGAAGAGCATCCATCCCAACTCCTTGCATATCCTCCTTGAAATCAAATGATGCCAAATCACAAAAGGACCCAAACATGGAATGAAAGTTATTGTTGTTGTTGTTGTTATGATTGGTCTCAAAGGGGGTATTCAAAGCTTTGAACCGGTCAAATTGGCATTCATCTCTTGCAAACATATTATGATTATTTGACACGTTAGTTTCATCAAAGATGCTTCCTTCAATAGTGATTCCTTGACCGCGAATGAAGTTGTCCTGTTGCTGCTGCATGCCATGCTGAGGAAGGTTCAAATTTTCGCCAGCTACACGATTACAGGAACTTATGTTCTTGTTGCCTTGAACATTTGTATCATAGTTAGTCATAAGGTCGCTGATCATTTTCTTGCCATCTTCTGAAACTTCAAGTCCAGTAAGATCAATTACAGGTGGAACCATATTAGCAGATTGAGCAGTAGGCTTCGGTTGAACAAATGACTGGGGGTATATGACTGGTTTTACCTCATTAACATGAAAATTTGGACCCCCAAATTCTGAAGAACATCTATATGCACAAATTAACCGATGATTGTCCCTAGAAATTCTATCAGGGAAACCAAGGTGAACTTGACTGTAAGGGCACTGAGGCTGTTCACACGTGTAAATTTTCAAATCCATCATGTTAAAGTCATTAGAGACCTTCCTCTTCCTAATGAAATCCAAATTTGTAACTGTCTCTCCCTTGATTGAAAAAGAGGGCTGCTGAACCGGCAGAGTTCCCCTCATTCTCTCCATCCCCAGATTGGACATGTGAATATTCTCTTGTTTCCTGTCTTCCACATCAAAGTTAGGCTCATCCTCACCCCCTTCAACATCATACTCATTGCTATCATTGACAACCAAAGATCCACTACCTCCAGTGGAGGCTAATGGGGGAATATAATCAGGGTAAAGCTCTCTTGCCAAGGCCTCCTCTTGATTGATGATTGCCAGCCAGGTAGCACTTTCCTTGGCTGTCATCTTATCTTGGAGGCATTTGGACTGCCTCACAAGCTTGCGAATTTTGGCAATATCCGGGGACATGTGCTTTATAACTGCAGTCAGAACACCAACTTTCCATGCCTTCTTCAGGTCATGGGGCTTTTTGTAAGGAGGAGGAGTATGATCTTTAGGTAAACCAATTTCTGGCCACCACACTTCATTTCCAGTGGGCCACCATGGTGGAGGAACACCCTTTTCCAACGGAAACCGCCTCTGAGGAGGATCACAGTGTTGCATGAGTGCTGACAAGAGAGAACCCAAAGTTGTGTCCTGCAGCTCTTGCAAGGTATGTGGAGTTGGACCAATCGAATTGCATCCATCGTTCCTCCCCAGGATAGCATTATCAGCTTGATACTTCGTTATAGCCGCAGGTCCATTACGATCAAACCTGACTTTATCCTTCCACCATTCACGAAGATTATCAGATGCTCCCGTCACCGGTTTCCCCTTTTCGGGAATTATCCCATAAACAAATCCTTGGGCCTTACAAACCTCCATCATCTTCAGCATATACTTCAAGATTCCATCTTGAGCCCTGGACATCTTTTTCCTCCTGGCCTGTTCTTGCGACTGCCTCTGCTTCACAGCATCAATTCCTTCTTTAGATTTACTTTGTTCCTTCAATCGCTTCAGAAGCATTTTGTCCTTCCACATCCTGTGCTCAAGCTCATCTACTCCAATTTCTTCATCGCTAAAATCATCCTCAACTATCGCCTCTGGATCAGTTTGCCGGGCGGTAATATTTTCTTCTCCAAGGGAAGCGGGTATAGTATCCAAATCATTGCAAAACCCCATCTCATCAAACATCATCATCATCTTCCGTGGAAAAATATGTATCCAACCTATAATCCTCCGACAATGAAAGTGGTGAGATATGTTTCAAGCTTTACCCTCTAGCAGTATACACCAATTCAAGTTAACAAGTTCTTAACTTTTAAAGGCCTCTGCACCTGCCAATAGCAATAAAAAATAATCAACATGGTACAAACACCAATACTTTACAGATGAAGAAATCATAACATCTGCACACATATCTTCAATAAGCTAAAACTATCAATAAGAATAATTAATATAGGCTAAAAACATGAATAAAAAAATCTCAAGGGACTCATCAAGTACAAATACAAGTTACAGCTAATATATGAAAATCAAGGTTTTGAAAATTTTCGGGCCACAGTCAAAAGTTTTGAGGTCTTAACAACTGCAATCACAATTGCAGCCGTATGAGCCATAATTTCCCACAACATCAAGGGTTGCGAGGAACAAGTGACCACAGTTTAAAACCTTGATGAAAATTAATAGATCAGGGCAATCTTAATTCCACAGATCCAATTCATCAAGAAATCAAACACGAAAGCAAAAACAACATAATTACAGACAATAAATGAGGATTCCTATACAAACAAACACAATAAATGACAATTTCAAAAGGTTCAGTCATAAATTCATATGACAAAGTTGCAGGCTTTAGACAAAAACACAAATGATCTTAATTGATGAGGAGAACTCTCAAGCTAGTAACCCCCCAACACCAGCACGCTAAGAAAAGATAAAACTTCCAACATGAAGAGTAAAATAATATATATAAAAAAGAAAAAAGAAAAAAGAAAAAAGAAAAAAACTTTTCCATCACAGATCAAAGGGTATCGAAAGCAGCACCGACCCAAATCACAAAAAACCAAACAACACAAACCCATGAATCAGAATGACCCTATAGCAAGAAAGAGTTGAACAGTGAGAAGGGTAAGTAAAAGATGAAGTGCACAGAACATTACCTGAAGATCCAGAAAAAAGTCTCTGCGGTAGCCACAGGTCAATAAGAAAAGAAGAAGAGCAGGAGCTTTGTGTTGAGACTCTTTCAGCAGAGAAGGTGAGAAGAAGGTGAGAAGAAAGTGAGAGAAGAGAGAAACGGAAAAGCGACAAAGAGTTGAACTTTATCCTAGTTTTATTGCCTGAGAGTGGGGGCAGTACTACGTGGTGAATGTGAAGATGGTGGGTTATTGGCGGATTTAAACCTCATATTGAGGAACAATATTTATAATATAGGTGAGTTTTTTTTTTTTTTAATTTTTTATTCTTCACCTTCTTTATAAAGAATGAAAAATATTGAAATACAAAAATTAAATTAATATAGTAAAATTTATCAATTATTTTTATTTATTTATTGTCATTTATATAGTACATATCTCATTTTAAATTTATCCCATTTTAATTTTTCAATAAACTATTCTTCTTATAATAGATTTAAAGCAAAATTAAATAATTGCCACATTAATATAAGAAAATACAAATTCATTAATTCATCATTTATTTCATAAATACGATTTCTTATTCACATCATATATAACTTTACATCGCATTGATTGTTTAAACGTAACGCATTTAATTTTAATGTATCACTATTTAATTTTTAAGTATGTTTCTCTTGTATAATTTACATCACATATAACACTTTCTTTTGGTACAAATTTGAACAGAAATTTTGAAATTGAAATAATAATAATATTCAATAAAGAATTGATAATTTACATGATAAAATCACAATCTTTTGGAGATGGATAAGCATTCAATAATAACTATTAATAGGATTTACTTTTATTAGATAAACGGTTGATTAATAGGTTGCATAATAGATTATTTTATTCTTAAAAGCAAACATAAAATTGAAGGAAAAACAAAAACAAAAACAAAAACATGACAAACACTGTCTAAATCATTTGAGGTCCAATAAAACTGGAATTTTTTTTATTAAAAGATTATAATAAAATATATTCTCGTAATAATTTTTAATACACCCAAAATTAAAATTTATTGCTAATCAATTATTAAGATTTAGACACTGCCCAACTTGTTAGCAAAAACATTAAACATTCCTAAGATTCCTAAGATGTGAATTAACATGTTTAAGAACATAGTGGAACTCTAGTACAAAATATTTGAAAAAGTGTGTAAAAACTTCATTATTGTTAAGATAGTAAAATAATTATCTATCCATCTACAAATAAATCTATTTATTACAAATTTCATCTGTTTAATTTTCTAAATAATTAATTATCTATCCATTACTTCTCAAAATATAATAGTTTTTTATATTAATGTTTACTGATTAAAATTAATTAAATAATTTTTCATAATTTAAATTTTTTTCAAAAATATCTTTTAAATATGTTTGAATTTTTGTTTTTGAAAACTTTTTTTAAAAATACAATTTTAAATTTTTTCTTACAATTTATTTTAAAATATTGTTTTTATGAATGGATTAAAACATTGGTTAATAGATAGATCAAATTAAATTTTTATTAAAAAAATTTTATCGAATTTTTAATAGATTAATATAAATTTATTATAATTCATTCCTAATTAGAGTTTACATTTTTAATGCTTCTCTCTTACTTTCAACTAAGTTATAGTTTTCTTTTAATGATAAATATTATGTGCGTAAGAATTATTAATTAAAAAATATTTATTAATTTTTTCTTCATGTAATCTTTCATCTATCATATCCATATACAACTAAACTAATGGTTTTAACAAGATTTTAAGAATATATTTTTGAAAAAAAAAAATCTATTAACTCCTTAAAATGTATAAATATTGACGATCTAAATGAGACTTAGATCCAAATTTCATAATATATATATATATAAAAAAAAAAAGGAAATTTATGTATTTCAAAAATGAAAATTAGAAACTTATTCTTATCTCAATCATTTATTATTTTAAATTATTAGATTAAAAAATAAACATAAAAATAAAGAGTTAACATTTAAAGATTAATTTCAAATTAATTTAAAGTTTTGAATTTATGAAGTCCTAAAATGAATATGTACTCTTTATATATATATTTAAGAATTAAATTAAACTTTTCATTTTTTAAAAATCAAATTAACCCCTTTATAGAATAAATTGGTGTTTTACTCTCCTCACCCAAAATTTTTTTCATTAATATAATTTAGGGTTTTGAATTTTTGGCATCTTGATTACACTTTTCCCTCATCAAAAGTTGACAAATTATCTTCGAAAGGAAGCATCACAATGTGTATTGAATGTGTAGCAAGTAAACCTTCCATCCTTGACCATTTCTATGGAAAATCCCATTATGAAAAGATATTATTATAATGAATAGTTTAGTTTGGGTAACAGAAGTAAAAGACATTACAAAAGAAATTGCTCACACGTGAGTAGTTTTGACATTTTTTTCTTTTTCTTCTTTTGACTGGATTTGCATTTTCTTTAGCAAAAGGAGTTGACACTTTAACAACATTATTGCAGACAAAATACAGTTAAATGTTGAAGACTCAGAATTAAATGAACCTGGATGTCCCTCACGTGGGTTAGAATACCCCATAACATTCATTTATTTCGCTAATCTTTAAAATAAAGAGGGATTATACGTTAGACTGATATCACATCCAATTTCCTGAGTGAATTGTAATTGAATAAATAAAAAAAATTACTATATCCACTTTATATATATATTAATTTGATTTTATTTTTAGTTAATATGAGATTTTTAACATTTTTTTATCACGTCAAGATATCTCAACTCTAAAGTTAACAGAAGTGAGCTTTGAGCCTAATTCAACTTCATAAAACCGACTTATAAGGTGAGGTTTGCTCCTACTTATATACATTAATTTAACTATATCATTAAGTCATGTGGAATCTTTAACACACCTCCTCCACATCGAGGTTACATTAGCTCGAACGTGAGACTAGACAGACAAACAGGACAATTGTAGGACGATATATGTGGGTGAGGGGTGGTGTGATAGACCCGACAACTTTGTTAGGATAGACTCTGATACCATAATAGAAGTGGGTTTTGAGCCTAACTCAACCTCATAAAACCAGCTTATGAGGTGAGGTTTGCCCCCACTTATATACATTAATTTGGTCATATCACTTGGGATTTCTAACAAAAGTAAACTTATAAATGGGTGATCCAACAACAACCCGATAGCGGGTGACCTAATAAGACCGACAAACTTACTATGATAAGTTATAATACCATAGCAAAAGTAGAATTTAAATATAATTTATTCTTATAAAACCGGTTTAATAAGGTGAGTTTTTCACCTATTTTATATATATTAATTTGATCTTATTTTTAGTTAATATGAGATTTCTAATACGGACATTACTTAACCCTAAAATATTGCTCTCAGTATTTGGTATAGTATTTTGACACTGAACTTTACCCGCTAAACACAAATATGATATGTTTGGCAGATTATGAGTATTATGTTGATGTTCTTAAAAATGTAGGTGTTGATGAAATATTTTTTAAAAATAAAATATATATTTTTTTCAAAAAATTATATATAAAAACTATGATTTATTTGGAGAGGTGAAACTCAGTTTAGTAATAACTAAATCTCAAAAAGTGAATTTCTTGAGTTTTTATTACTGAAATACTAAAAAAAAATATATGATCCAAAAAAGAATGATCCAAAAAAGAAGGAAAAATAAAGGAGATTCTCATGTGTTTATTTCTGTCTGTGTAAAATATTGCAAGCTCGCAAAGGAAGAAAGGATAATTTCAAATAAAGTTGTTGTTTTCATAACATTATTGTACCATTTAGTCAACTACTGATGATTCAGAGAATTAAATGAACGTTGAAAATAACTGAATCTGTATGGACAAATTTTATATTTAATAAGATAACTACAACATAATTATGACAAAGTATCATATTTAATTATAATATTACACATTAAAAATAATTAACAAAAACATGTATTGAAAACATGATTTAAACAATATTAAAAAAAGTTTAATTAATATAATATTATGTTAGCAATAATTAAAAATGCCTCATTTTACTTAATGTTGGTTTAAGACGTTTAATTATTAATTAAAACAAGATTAGCATTTTTACGTAGATCTTTAAATTATTTGACGATTCTAAATTATTATTTTTTTAATTGAAAACAGAGTTTAGAAACAATAGTTCTCTTATTGTGCAAACAACCTTTTTGATTGATGAATATAAATTAAATAATTAATATATGTTTTGTGAATATTTATAAATACATGATCTTTTTGTATATTTTTAATTTGCTTTTAAATTATTTTATACGTTCTTAACTATTTGACAATTTTTAATAAAATTTTTAATTTTTTTAATTGGATTTTGAAATCGAATTTATCTTTCAGTTAGCCTCTGCCATTAATTTTTTGTAACAGTAATTAAATAAAAAGAACCAGTTAAAAAAAAATATACATGTTCAAATAGCTAATTGAAAAAAAAAATCAATGACTTAATTAAAATGTGTTATATAATATATGAACCTACAAGTAATTTAACCTTAACAGAATTAAGAAAATTAATTTTTAATTAAAATAGTAATTAAATAATCCACATTTTAAAAAAGTTAGCCTCTCTCAATAGCTGAATCCTAAATAGAAAGATAAAATAATAATAAATAAGAAATGAATAAATAGAAAAGATTGAGAGAAGTGGGTGGAAGTTGGGCGTGATGTCTGTCTCTTTGCAAAATGATTTTTGGGTGGAAACGTGATGAAGACGGTACGAAGGTTGGGTGTTATAATAAAAATTAAACATAACTTCTCACTCTTCATCGCTTACTCACTATTCAAATTCAAATCTAATTATTTTTCAGACTCAATTCACATCTAATTATTTTTTAAATATTTCAAAATACAATTCTCTCTAATTTTAATTATTTATTTAGATTTTGGATTTCTTTAGTGTTTTTTAATTTACATAACTAATTTTAGTTAGTTTGATGTTATTAAAATTGTAACTATCTTAAAAATTATAATTAAAATGATAACGAATATATAAAAATAATCTTGGAATCAGTTGAATGATAAAAATTATATATATATATATATATATATATAAAGAGTTAGATGTATATTTAAGTATTTAGATCAAATTTTAAGGTAGATGATTTTTTTTAAAATGTATATTTTCTTAAGATTGAATTTTCTTCTAGAGAGAGGATGTGAAATCTTAAAATTTAAAAAAAAAAAATTAAAGATGTGTTAAAGAGGATTATTAGGAACATAATTAGAAAACACATTATTACACTTTTTATTTATTTTTTATATTTTTCATCTCCACTTATTTTTTGAGTTTAATTTCTAATTTGGTTTAATTTTCTTAATGTAGGATTGTTGGGCTTTTGGAAGGACTTTGCTTTTTGCACCTAGCATTAGATAAGTACACCTCCTTCACTTGAACCTTGAAAGGAAGTGCAACCCATCTTCTTATTGAAGCAAGCAGCCTCTCAGTTTGGGTTAGAGTAGGCGCACCCCCCTCTCCTTATTGAAGTAACCCATATTGACGGGAGACTTAAGTGGCGACACCACCACTCATCTTGGATTCAAAGGTGGTATGCATTTGAGGATGTTGTAGGTTCAAAGGTGATGTGGTTGGGAGGAGTTAGGTTCGAATGGATCAGTGATGGGTTCAAATGGTTCCAATGGTTGTAGGCAAGAGAAGATTTAGATTTAGTGTAAAATCAGGCACACAACGAGAATGTTAGAAAATTTGGGAGAAAAAAAATTCTAAAATATTTTTTTATAAAAATTTTATTATAATGAAAGAAGTGACAAATTTGTTATAATTTTCATAAAGAAATATTATTCATTACAACAATTTCAAAAAATAACCAAAATCAATAATTGAAAAATTTCGATTCTAATATTTGTTTTATACCTACTTGGATAGATATATGAATGCATGTCAATCTCGGTTTTTTAATAAAAAAGTAACCTTATCCTATACCAAAAGACTTTTCTTTTATAGTTCATTAATATTTATATATTAATCATTTTTTTATTTCACAAAATTTTAGTAATATTTTGCATTGGTCTTCAACTAACACAAACGAAAGTGATGACATCAAATCAATTACAATCAAATATGTACTCAAAATAAAAAAAAAATACAAATTCAAATACTCATTCCTCTTGTTTTATATAAAAAAAATATGAAAATAGATATAATATTTAATCTTTTATAAGATTCACTCAATGCATTATAATTTTACCAAAATAACACTTAAAATATCGACATCTCAAAAATTTAACAATATAATTTATCATGGATCAAACACTCTCGAACCTAATACCAATATGTTCAATAATAGATTAAAAATATACATAACATAAACTAACATACAATGTAAAAATCATATAATCACATCAAGTAAAATATATATGGGGATACAAATGAATAAGTTCTTCTTCCAAATATTACAATTCCCTAAATCAAAATTTTTATTTAACTTGATACAATTTGCTACCCATCTAATCCATAAATCTAGTAACCCAAAATGAAAAATTAGGAAACATAGTACATATGATATTCTTAATTAACCAATTCTAGACATGTTAAATCTGAATATAATAATAATAAATTAAATCTTTAAGTTGTTAAATATAAATAAAATAATTATAATTAAAAATATGAAAAAAAATACTAACTTGGAAGAGGATGGTAGTACTATATGAGAGAGAAGAATGGTGTGGTAATGTAATAGAGGTATGGAGAAGGTGGCAATATGATAGAGGTTTGAAGAAGGGAACAATATCACTATATTCATGAAGGTGGCAATGAAGGTAGTGGGAGCCTCAAGGAGGACAAGAAGAATGGTGTGGCAGTGGCAACAGTGCAGGAAGAAGAGGAAGAAGAACGACTCGATGAGGATAATAAGTAGGGAGAAGAAGAAGAAGAATGGAGAGGTGTGATACAAATGAAATGTGGAAAGAATATAATAATAAACACAATATGTTAAAAGTTCTTGAGTATAATTATCGTCATATATAACTATTATTTTATCCATGACGACATTCCCTGTATAACCTTCCTCGTTGTGATAATATCAAACAATTATTTTAGGAGTTATTTCTTCTACAATGATGATCCTATGGCAAATCATCATCATTACGACTACAATAACGGTTATATTTGAGACTTTTGATGACAATCCTTTTTTAACTATCATCAAAAGACATTGTTAAACAATTATTTTAAACTAATGTAGTCATGCAAAAATGCATACTAATCCTACCTATTTTACCTTCTTTAAAGACCATCTTTCTAGTCTCAACATCATCTAGAATACAAACTCTACCTCTAAACCTAAAATTACCTTCAATTTTAAAACTAAAATCTTTGTTGTGATTAATTCCTAAGAACCCCATAATATGTTTTAGAATAGGATCCACCAACTATAATTCACTAATCATTCTAATAAAATCATTAGCAAGTATGTCACAACTAATATGATCATAAAATAACTCCACTCACAAATTTACATCTCTAAACTACTCAATTAATTCTAACTCCTTTACCATCAGAACAAATATTTGCCTTACTTGAATGGTAAATCAATTGGAAATCATAATCTTTCAAAAATTTTATTTATCTTCTTTGTCTCATATTCACTCTTTCTTATCAAACAAATATTTAAAACTCTTATGATCACTTAAAAATATCAAATTTAATACTATAGAGATAGTACCTCCAAATCTTTAAGACAAACACCACCACTACTAACTCTAAGTCATGAGTTAGATAATTCCTATTAGGATACTTTAACTTCTTTGAAGCATAAGTCACCACTTATTTTTCTTACTTCAACATACATCCAAGCTTCTAGTGTGAGCACAACAAAAAAACCATCAAATGATTTCTTAAGGTTAGGAATCACCAATACTAGAGAATTAGTCAATTTTTAATTTAATTTTAAGAAACTTTGCTCACATCGATTCTTCCTAGAAAAAAGTTGGTCCTTATGGGTCAGTTGTGTAAAAGGTGTCCATATCTTGAAAAATCTCTCAATTAATTTCCGATAGTAACTAACTAGTTAAACCCATAAAACTCTTGATCTTTGAAATTAGGACACTCATATTACAACATTGTCTTCACTTTAGATGGATCTACTAAAATCACCTAAACTAATATCACATATCCCAAGAACTTTCCTTTCATCATTCAAAATTTACACTTAGATAGTTTGACATATAATTGTTTCTTGATATGCTCAATATTATTCTAAGACGCTTTTCATGTTCCTAGAATATATAAGAAAATTATCTATGAAGACAATAAAAAAACTTATCTAAGAATAGATCAAAGATTTTATTTATGTTATGCATGAATAGTATCAGAACATTTATCACTCCAAAAACATCATAACATATATAAATTTGAAAGTTATCTTTTAAACATACTTAACTTTCATAAAAATACGATATTATCCTAGTTTTATATTTATATATGAAAGCATAAATATCTCATTCAATTAATTCATCAAATTATTAATATTAATATTAAATAAAAAATAATTTTTTTATATGATCAACTTGTCAATTACTTATAATTCATTTATCATTTTTATTTTTCACACAAAAAAATTAGTACTTATTTTAAGGTGATATACTAAGTTTAATAAATTATTTTTCTAATAATGATTTCATTTATTTCTTTAACTCCCCCACTCAGAACATATGCTACTCATTTTGTCACCAAATAAATAGAAAACTCTCTTAGGTTTAGTAATAATCTTGAGAATTCATGGAAGTAATTCATAAACTTTTATATTTCAAGACTATGCTCATCTCACTTCCATTGGACATTGATTAGAATTATAAAAAATTGAATTAAATTTCATTAAATATTTTTAAAATATTTTTCTTCAAAAATGAATTAATCTCTCATTAAATATGAATTCTAAAACTAAGAGAGCCTTATCTTTGAAAATAAATATTATAATTTTGAATTTATTTTTCATTATCTGGTATAATAAATATTAATTATTAACTTTTCAACATCTAGCTTATATTTTTTTATTATAAATTAATTATAAATTTTATTATTATTATTTAATTTTTATATTTATTTAATTAATTTATTTAATATATATTTTCAAAAAGTAACTATTTATCCCAATTTCCCTACATTATCAGTGATAATTTCTAAAAATATTATGTGTTTGATATACTAAAAGAAAAATTCTTATCCAACATCAAAATTTAATAATTTCTGTGCAGTTAATTATGAGTGTGGTGGTTGCAATTGAATTCACACCAGACATGTATTTGATACGTGGAAAGAACACAATAAATTAAGAGTTAAAGTGTGTAAAATGGATATCAGAAAAATGATGTAGTTGTATTCTTGAAAAAATAAAATAAAATAAAATAAAAAAAACCTGCACTGAAAGAACACCAAAGAGAAAAAGTGATTATTACTCAATAGACTTATGCAGGTAAGATATTTTTAAAAAATAAATCACCCTTAAATTTTTATAAAAGTCTATTTATTTAAAAAAAATCAGATATTAAATTAATCAAAACAAGGCTATATGATTAATTAAATATAAATAATTTTTTTTTATTATTATTATCTTAAAATTTAGGCTTCAATTTGACTTTCTATCTAACTTGGGTTTAAAGAATGCTGATTCCGGAAAAGAAGAAAAAGTTATTATGGGCTAGAGTACGTAGAAGATATATAATGGGTAGAGGCAGTTGCTATTTACACTTTCATTTATTGCTTATACACGTTCTTTGTTCTTCTCTTTTTTTTGCTTTTTCAAAAAAAAAAGTTTTTTTTTTCTTATAAAACTTTTAAAGTTTGATTTCAATTCTTCTTTAAATACTCTGTTCATTTTAATCCCTCTAATTTTGAAATGCACAATTTTTTTTTCCTTAAATAGCTATTTAAACTATTTTTTTATCATTTTATAAAATAATGTCTAAATTATTTAATAAATTAAAAGTGGTACATTTTTAAACTGGAGAAATTAAAATCGAATAAAAAAATTTAAAGGAACCAAAAATAAACTTAAAAAAATTGAAGATTTAAAAAATATATTTATTTATTTATTCTTTCTAAACTATCATCATAAGCACTCTCCTTCCTATCTTTCATCTTCTAAAATAATCACATAATAGTAGAAGGTACAAATTTTTTTAATCTACTTTATCTTATTTAGTACTTTTTATTTAAAATTAATTACGCAATACATTGTTAAAATCACTATTTTATATATTTTTATTTGTTCTTATTTTTTTAATGGAGTATAATATCTTTTTTAGTGTTTTATGTGTGCAGGAGTATTTTTAGATGAAGTCAGTTCATAATTGGTGAATATTGAGTACAATAATTATTCATCAAATATTTTTCTTTGATTTTTGTGGGAAAAAAAAATTAATTACCCATTAAATATTTTTTACATATTTATTTTTATAAAAAATTTTTATAAATTTATTTATGAAAATTTTTTCATAAATTTATTTATGAACGTTTTTTTATAAATTTGTTTGTGAGAAATTTCTCATAAATTTATTTGTAGAAAATTTTTCATGAATTTTTTTTGGAAAAATTTTTATTACAAATTTCACAAATTTGTAGGTAAATAGTTAGTAGGAAATTTTTCACAAAAAATTTATGAGAAATTTCTTACAAACAAATTCATAAAAAATTTCCTAAAAACAAATTTATGAAAATTTTTTTCATAAACAATTTATAAAAAAATTTTCACAAATAAATTTATAAAAAATTTTCATAAAATAAATTTGTGAAAAATATTTAATGAGTAATTAATTTTTTTTCCACGATAAAAATCTGTGAAAAATATTCTTTAGATAATTAAACTTATTCTTAAAGTGATATGCATATTTATTTATTCATATGTGTTAGTCTTTAATTTTATTTTATTTTATTTAATTGTGAGTTTAATATTGCAGAGTCCATAAATATTAAACAGACATTTTTGTGTGTGTTAGATTAATCATTCTAAATTTGAAAATTTTGAAAATTAGGTAAGAAGGACTGACTTTAGTAGCATATTCTTTGTTTGATATTTTATCTAACACATAATAATTTTCACACGAATTTCATAATATTCATTATTCATTCAGTCCTCCATTCCTCATCATTCTCATGAAGAAATGAGTTACAGTTTGTCCAATAGAACACGAGTTATAAAAGATAGCAATAAAAAATTCTACAAAAAAACGATACATAACAAAATCCACAAAGTGAGAATTTAGAAAGAGAAGAAAGGAATCATACACTTAACGAATTAAGACTCTATAAAGCACATGTAGTGTAGCTAGTTTCAGTAGTGTCCATTTCCTACTAGCTTCTTCCCAGTAAGCCCACAAGTTAGTGCTTCCCTTGGGATTTTTCCAACTTTGTGAACACCCTCAGCAAAAATCACACCCATTCCCATGTGCAAATGTGGTTCAATGTGGCAATGGAATGCCCAAACTCCTGGATTATCTGCCTTAAACCTCAATGCAGTCCAACCATATGGAAATATGACTGCAGTGTTCCTCAATGGTGCATGTCTCAAATTGAATGTCTTCTCATCCTTTCCTCGTCTGAATTTACCTTCTCCATACCCCAAAACCCAAAAGTCATGCCCATGCAAGTGCCAAGGGTGAATCTCACTACCATTCCCATTCAACTGGTTTGCATTCTGCAATATCACATCAACAACCTCGTTAAGGTTGAAGGTGTGCACCCCATTGCCAATGGTTGAATTAGGGTTCACAGGAGGGCTGAAAATGTCATAGTCTTGAGGGAAGGTCTCGGGTGGAGGTTTCTTATCAAAAGCATTGTTTAGTTTGAACTTGATGGAGCCCAAGTAAGGGGTTGCTGGCAATGTTAGGGACACATTGTTAATGGACCATTTGGTGAACCCATCAACACGGTTTTGGGTGTTGAGGAGGAAAATTGTACGATCAGAACGTTTTGGAGGTTGTGGGGTTCCCATCTTGGCAATGATTTTCTTGGTGAATGCTTTGCTATGTTCAAAATCATTCCAAAGGGGTGTGATAGGTGGTGGAGAAGTTGGAAAAACTGAGGCAGAGATTGTCTTGTAGTTTAGAATGGTTAAGCCTTGTGGGGTGTTAGGTTTTCTTCCTCGAACCCCAATTGAAAGCCAATAGTTTTTCTTTGGATCTAGATCTGTGCGAAGGAGAACTGAGTAGGTCTCACCAGAGTAAATATCCATGTCATCAACCGCAAATGGTGTTACATAGTTTCCATCAGCTTCCACTACAACAAGTTTGTGATTCTGCAACAAAATAAAGAAATTATGATGCCACCAACTGCATAATAAAGTATTTTTTTTAGGGTTTAGTGAAAGTGGATTTGTTTCACTAAAGCTCATTCGTCAATACGTAAAGGATATTGAGAAAACAAATTGTTGGTAAAGCTGGTTTTAGGGTGAATTAGACTCATAATCACTTTCTACATGTATCAAAGACATGTTAACAACATTGTGAGGTCTAAATTTGTCCATTTGTTAATATACTTAACCTTAGTTGGCAGGTTGTTGGGCCTAAATTGACCACCTGTTAACAATCCTTTTTTATATGATTTGAGGAGTATTGGATTAAGTCACTTGTTAATAGATTATGATCATTTCTACATGATTTGATGAGTCCTGATTGGTAACAAAGTTGGTAACGAGCCACTATGTAAAGTTTTGATTGTTAGCAAAGTAGTTGGACTTAGATTGAGTCACTTGTTAACGGGTCACGTTCGAGTTGAAAATGACTCCTCGACGTGAGGGGAGGGTGATGAGAAAATCCCACATTGACTAAAAATGAAATTGAACTATAGTATATAAGTGAGGTGTAAACTTCACCTACTGAATTGATTTTGAAGATGAATTAAATTCATAATTACTTTCAATTTAATTGGTTGAATTTATATAACTATTAGTTTTCTCTTCCTCTTTTTATTTCCTTCTTCCTATCTTTCCCTTTCTCTCACTCTAATTCATTTGAAAGTAGTATGTTTCATTTGTCACTTTACTTTGTTTATCCTTTTCTTTCTTCTACCTATACGTCCTAAACTTTGAGGTGCTAGAAAATCATTGCTCAATTTAATTTAAATGTAAACTTAGTTTTCCAGATAAAAGTGATGCAAATATGTGAAAGTGCAAAACTTCAATAATGCCAAAGTGCCATGATGGTGTTGTATAGGTGTAAGGTTCTACCAAAACCCGTGGAATCTTAATGATATATAATCTTCCTTTTGTTCTCCTAATACTTTCCATTTCATTATCTTTTTCTAATGTTTGGTGTACGACAGCAACACAGTGAGCCCCACTCACATACATCAAATTCCAATTTCCCAACACAGTCCATTCTTTGAAGAACAAAAAATTGCCATTATTTTCTAACACTATCTATAATTATCTTTATTTTCTATACACGTAATTAATATCTATTTCTTCAACTCTAGAATATTTTCCTTTCTAACCATTATTATGATTTTATCTTCATCCACTCTTCATTTTTTCAGGTGTTTGCTTTTGGTATTACTTTTACTGTAGAGTAAATCTTTTATGTACAGAGTGTGTATTATATTTTTATATTGTCGTTTAATTTGTAGCGTATGTATAAAAATTATTAAAGTATTAATAGTTATCCTGAAAATCATAGTCATCATAAATTCTAACTATTTGATAATATAAAGTTTTATAACTGATATTATATAAAAGTTAAACTCCCAAAGAATTACTGAAGTTGAACATTTTTTTCAATAATGCTTGAACATTCTAACTATGTTGTATTATTATTATATTATTATAATTGAGTGTTTTGTATTTTATAAAAGGGGTATAAAAGTATATTATAATGTCTTATTAAATTTATAATCTTTCTAACTCATCAATCCGAATCTTTCTTTCAAGTCCCAACATACAACGGTCTTTTTTGGGATGTAAACAAACAAGTCATGCATCCACTAAACATTTTTTAAGATATATGGAAGACAGATAATTTGAAACCATCTTTTTCTATTACGTTTTTCACCTTCTTTTTCAACTTCGTTGATACGTTAGTCAAGTTTCTATTATCCTAACACCTAACACTTCAATTATTCTATTCTTACTAAAGAATCAGTTAATAATAGAAGTGATGAATCAGTTAGTTATTCTGAATTTTAAGTCTAATTTAAACTTATAAAATTGAAGATTTATACCATTTTATATATATTAATTTGATCATATTTTTAGGTAATGTAAAATTTCCAACATATTTCCTTTATGTTGAGATTTCATTAACTCGAATATAAATAAAACATTTGTAGAATAAGACAGTTGTGAGATAAAACATGTGAGTGATGAATAATGTGATAAGTTCATCAACCTTGTTAGAATAAATTCTCACGTCATAATAAAAATGAGTTTTAAGTATAATTTAATCTTATAAAACTAGATTATGAAATAAAGTTTACATCAAAATATATATATATATATATATATATATATATTAATTTAATCATATATTTAGATAGTTTATAGTTTGAGATCTTACCATTTAATTATTTTTTTAAGTGAGAATAATTTAAAATATTTTGTACTATAACCTCATCATACAACTAACGATCACTGATGCGACGACACTTTTACAATTATGGCATGCTGAATGAACACAAAATATTTGGAATCAAACAAAAAGATAAAAAGTTAAAAAAAAAAGATAAAGAGTTAAAAATGTAAGAACAAAAAGAGAAAATTGGATGCAACATTCCACATATAGCTGGGGTCATATATATAGAACTTACTGAAATGGCTAAGTTGAGTGCAGCTAAGGAAGTGGTGCTGGCAATCCTAATCCTGTAGGTCTTGTTTGGCTCCACATGAAGAATTTGAGGGGCACATTCTTCACCACCTTTAAATTTGCACTGGGGTAGGGTGGTGTTGGTGAATTTAGCTGCGAGGGAACAATTGAATTGTCCTCTTCCATTGATCAGCAGAGTCTGAAAATGAGAAAAACCAGAAAGTGTAAGAATTAGATCCTAGAATGTGCAGGTTTCTTTTTCCTGTGTAACTTTCCTTTCTTTCTCCCTTTTCATTGAATAAAAAAGCTACTAATTAACGCGTAATGCACACTCTAAATTAAATAATGTTTCTAAAGTGATGTGGATAACTAGATTGTCTTCAAACATGCTTTGGAGAAAGGGAAAAAGAAAAAGTTAAGGTAGGGTTGTGGAGGATTCAAAAGATGCCCTATTACAAAAATGCAACCCTACTTTTAAGCCATGGCTCACATGTGTGCATTCTTTTTTCTAGATTACTTTAGGAATTTGATATGATGTTTGATTTGGATCTTATACCTTCAAAATCAAAATCACTATTTCTTTTTTCTAAATCATACGAGGGAGGAAAAGCTAACATCAGTTATCTCAATTGGTTCATGCCATGTTATTTGTAAACCTTTTCACAAATTGGTATCATAATTATGTAATTTTAATCTTTAACCATGCTGTAAGTTATTATTACATCCCAAGATTCTAATTGTATGTATACCTGAGGTTCACCAATCCATTTTAATGGCTTTGAGGAGAGACCAACTTCTTGTTCATGTGAGCTTGTGTGCCACAAATCACTGAGAAGAAGGTTGAATTCACCATCATAATGAAACGATTCGTTTTGACCCTTTGGCAAATCTACTATCAATGAACCATACAACCCTGCTGATCTTTGCATACCATAGTGTCCATGGTAGAAGTATGTTCCAGCCTGCACCATATAATTAACACCCATCAATATATTAATACATTGCATAACATTCATACCTATATTCTCTCATTAAACAACAAACACATACAATACAAACTCATAAAAAGTTATAATTTTTAAAAAATAATTTTTTTTTCTTTCACTTTTCTCTTTCTAACTTTCACTTTCCTACACCAACCAGAACTTTGGAATCAAAATTCAAAGGAGGACCTGGGACACCAATCAACATATAGATATCTATATGAATGGATAATAGAAAATGTGTTTTCTTCACTTATATGAATGTGTATTCTTAGTTAAAAATAAGGAGAGAAATGTATTTACCCTGTCAACTGTAAACCTGTAATGAAAAGTTTCTCCTGGGTTTATAGCACACTGTGAGATGGAAGCAGTTCCATCAGCCCAAGGAGTCCCAACCTGCACACATGAAACAACAAAATTTAATAATAAGGTATTTTAGGTTAGCACTGAGCATAGTAAAATCATAGAAACATGTTATTTATATGTTTGGACAAATTTTTTCAAAAGTATTTTTTAAAAAATAAAAATAATTTTTTTCAAAAATATGTAATTTAATTGGTAAACATTCTTTTTTATAATTTTATAATTATGTTTGAAGAAATTATTTAAATATATATTTAAATATACATAAAAAATGTTTGAAGAAATTATTAGATAATTATGAATAATTATAGATAATAGTTTCAAGCCATGTTTATATAGCATATTTTAAAATTTAGCGATTTACAAGAAAGATTGAATAATGCATAATTTTGTGTGCAAGCATAAACCAGGAACATGGTGAGCTGAGGACAGAGAAAAAGCATAAACAAAAGAACCTGTCTGATTCCATGCCAGTGAATAACAGTTCCCTCAGTGAAAAGCTTGTTGGTGAGAGCAATGTCAAGAGTGTCACCAACATCAGCCCTAATAGTTGGTCCTGGAAACTGGCCGTTGATTCCCATCACAACGTGTTCCAAGCAATCTGGCTTTTTCATCATGTACTCCACATCAAACTTGTAGTGCCTCACCTTTCCTCCAACTGAAAATTGTATCAACCCCAACCATATGCACCAAACAAAAAGTGCTCTCAACCCCATTCTCACTTTGCTATAAAACAAGACCTTTGCAATAGCAGCAAGGTCTCACGTAGCAGAAGAAGCTATTGATGAACAAAGGAAATGTTGAAAGAGAGATTTATATAGAAGAATAGGTAGAGGGTTGAGATTGTGTCTGAATGGTGATAGCATTGCAGAGGTAGGCATATATATAGTGCGAGAGGGAAAAAGTGCTTTGAACTTTCACATCATGATGTTGAGTTGTTTTTGTGGTTATTTTAATCTTGCAAAATAGCGCGTGCAACTTTTTGAATGTATCAACTATTAACTTGGTTCTTCCAAAGCTCTTTTTTTTTAACCAAAGAATTAGGTAGGGACTTTTATATAAAAAGAACACGTTTAAAGAATATATATATATATATATATATATATATATATGCTGGGATCAAACATTTCAAGGTGGTCTTCAGATTTTATTTCTTCTACCTGAATCCGACAATTTATCTTCTTTACTATTTTAGTAAGAATGCTATACGATTTTCGATGAAAGTGTACATATTGATTATACTTCGACGCTCAAGTTAGTATATGATTCAATAGGAATGAATTACTGTAGTTTGATAAATAATGTATCATGTTCATATCTAACATTAACTATCTGTTTATACTATTCTTGATGAGCTTTATTTCACCGCGTTAGAGTTTTTTAATCTTCATTTACTAGTTGATAATAGGCTGATTAACTAATAAATTTATTATGCTAATATTTATTGGCAGTTATTTGATAACATCTCGACAAGTGTTATGGCCGACACCTTATCAGTTTCGGTAAATATAAATTTGATTGAGACTATGTCGATCCCCGTATCACTTACCCCCCAAGTCCTAAATTGCTCTCTAGGCCGAATAGTAGCCAGGATTGTGTATGTTGGGCATCAAGAGCAATGTAAGGACTAATGACTTCGAAAGATCTTTTATTTTTGGCATGTCTTTTTGGCACCAACTAAGGTCACCTTTTTTTTCAAGGGAAATTATTATTAAAGGCGCGAAAGTATGTTGATTTTCCCAAGAGTGGTGCCACACTAATCAATGAGACGCTTCGTTATTGCTAGTCGACAGGATTTTCAAGTTTCGAAGTGTCGCTTGTCAGATCATAATGAGTGGGGATCTGATAGTGGGGGATGAGTATCTCTTCGGTAGCTGCTTGCTCCCCTCTATAAATAAGAGCTTTGAGTTTACTATTACTCGTGCCTGTTTCATTGTGATAAGCTTTAGAAACTAATTACAAAGATTTAGTATGTCATCTTCTTTTTCTTTTGACTTTGGGAAGTCTTTGGGAGAAGGAACCGACGGGGTAAGTAGTCGGTTGAGCGAGGGGGGATCTACTGGTTCTTCTAGCCAGTCTTTTGAAGGCGTAGATTGGGAGGTGTTTATGAGTGTCGAGGAGTTCTCGTCTCAAGATGAGAGGGAGAGGCTGAGTGGTCCCAGTATGACCTTCCACCTAGAACCGAATATGACTAGGTGTCCCCAACCATGTTATTTTATTTTTCTAAGTTTGCTTGAACTATTCACCTACGGTCATTCACGAAGAATCATGATCTCCTCAGTAATGATATTGAAGATAATGTCATTGTTGTGAGGCATTGTACCCGCCTAGACAATGTTAGCCATGGTCAGGAGGATTCTGACTAGGAATTTTTCTGCATGTATGTCTGCCTCTTCTCGGACATCAAAGTTTGGGTGCCTTTTGACGAGTTCACCATGGGTGTTGTGCGTACCCTTAACATGGCACCCACTCAACTCCATCCTAATAGTTGAGCGTCCCTGCAAGCCTTCAAGGTTCTCTATAGGGCTCTTTCGATTATCTCCACCTTGTCCGTCTTCTTATATCATTACTACACTCGGGTGGGTGATTTGGCCACTTGGCTTTCATTAGTCGCCCAGCCAACAACTAACTTATTTCATCCTTACACAACTTCGTACAAGATTCAAGAATGAGTTCTTTAAAGTGATCATAAGAGAGAGTAGTAAGGCTTCTTTCTTCAAGGATGGGGAACCAAAGTTTCCTTTCTATTGGACGAAGGCTACGCTATAAGGCTTGGCCTTGGGCCGAGATGTCCCTATATGACCTACGAGTTCTCAACATTCTTGACCGACTACCCCGTCAACTACCTACTCGACATTTCCTTGGATACTTCCTTTCTCCTATCTTCCTACTTATATTTATGGTATGTGTTGTTTTGTTTGGTGTCCTTTATAGCTATGCTTTTAATGTTGCTAAATTTCTTGTCTTTTTTAAGATATCATGGCGTTTGAGATGGAAATATACAAAAGCACCTTTAAGGAGGTGAAACAAAAGATGATCGCCAAAGCCGAGCAAGCTAAGGCTATTGCTGCTACCGTAGGAGACATGTTGGCTGGGGAATCGACTGACACATATCGGCCTCATGAGATTGAGCCAAGGAAACATAAAAGAAAAAAAAGGAGATCCTCAAGCACCGAGATGATCCTACCTCCCCAAAAAGAACTCGCCTTACCTTGGTGGCGAGTTCAAGCTCTAGTCCCCTTACGCTTTTTAGGAGCTAATCTTCGGGCAAGTTCAAAGATCAGTGTGAACTTGTCACCATCCAACATCGAATGTTTTGATAATGCTAACAGAGAAGAGGTCCTATCATTCTTTATAGAACTCTAAATGAGAGCTCTCTTCCTTGGTAGGAAAATGGGCGTTGATTTGGCTAAAAATGACAAGTCTGTTGAGGTCACTCGTTTGACTGTCAAGACTGGTTTGCCATTGAAAGAGGCTTTGAAGGCAAATTCTTAACTAAATGCTCGTGTTAAGGAACTTGAAAAGGGGTGGTCTAAATTTGATATGGAGTTGCATGTTGTGAAGGATCAGAAGGATCAGGCGGCTCAGATCAAAAGGCGATTGAGGGATGATGTCCACAACCTTAAGCGAAACTTGACCACGTCCAAGGATGTCCTCATCTCGACTGGAAAATAAATAACCGACCTTAGATATTCTATTCTTAATGAGCAAAAGATAAGTTTTCAAAAAGGTGTGCCTCAAGTTATTTATTATGACGGACTTGACATCCCAGCCGATCAAGCAAAATTTGATATTCATGAAAGCTAATTCATTAATATTATTGATATTCCTGATGAGCTTGATGGTTTTGAGAGGTCGGCTACTCCTCAGGATGACGTTGCTAAGAACTGATATGATTTTTTTCTTTATTGTAACCATTTTTTGTGTACCTGACTATGTCTAATATATATAATACCATAAATTTGTTGCTTCTCTTTTCAATTTGTGCAAGTTTCTACTTTTTCATTTTAAGTAAGAGATTATAACTAGTTTAATTTTTCCTAATCCTCTAATTTTCACTCTTATTTCCAAAAAAACTCTATCCCTCCTTCTCTCTAATGGTTCTCTAAACTTCTTCCAAATTTCTTTCAATTCTCTCCAAGAATTTTAATTCAATTTTTATCTCTTTGAAGATTTGGGAACACTAGGGAAAAGAGCGTGAAGAATAGATTAATCTTATATAAATAGAATTTCATTTTGAGTAAGTTTTAAGTTCTCTTAATTTTTAGAACATTTTTATCAAAATGCTTAAAATAATAATGGCGATTAAAGAATAGTTTGTTTTAGATCCTTAGTAATATAAATAATCTTGTATTAAGATCCTTTAGAGTAAGATAAAACATCTTACATCTATCTCAATTTGGTGAAAACTTGATTTAGAGGTAAGGAAAGCTAATTAAGTGTTTTTCTTGTATTTGATATAATGATTATTCTATGTGAAAGTATGAATTGAGTGAATTAATGAATTAATTGTAGAATATTAAATAGAGTGAAAAGTGTAACATCCCAATTTTTTGAGAAAAAAATGTATAACAAATATATATATATATATATATATATATATATTTGTAACTTAATTATTTAGTTAAATAAAATATAATTGGGTTTAGAAAATAAAATAAAATATTTGGTGAGTGATTATAAATAGATATTGTGAAATTATTAATATTTTAAAAAATATTATGAGATTATTAGTATTTTAAAAGATATTGTGAGATTATTGATATTTTGAAAGATATTATGAAGTTATTTTTTTTTTAAATCGGCAATGACAAATATATTAATAAAAATTGACACTAGAAGTACCAAAAACAATTACAAGATATAATTGAGTAAAAATGTGCATAAAGTTAAATAGTTAATTAGATAATTATCTCTCTCCCTATTGAATGGTTATCAGATACTCACCAAGTAGATTATCCAACACATAAGGAACAAGACCAGGGATCCATACACCATTATGCAAAATAACCAACAACCATTGAAACCTTAGACTTGACCCACAACCAGGAGTTCAGTTGAGTTAGAAAGAAAATTTCTTCTGCATTTACCTTCTTATTGCGAAATAACGTGTCATTCCTATGCTTCCACAAACTCCACACCACCCCATCCCATACCACCTTCCAATATCTGTTAACCTTCTTGTGTTGGAAGTGAATGAAGTATTGTAACAAATGTTGCTTGAGAGTTTTAGTTCTACAAGTACTTATGCCAAACCACTTATAACATTTGTTCCACACCACATCAGCTATGTTGCACTCCAAAAACAAATGTGTGATGGATTCCTCCTCCACACCACATAACCCGCAACTGGTCACAGCCACTTGCACCCCCCTACCCCTCAACTTATCCCTCGAAGCAATACCTTTTAATGCTGCTCACCACACTAAATGTAATGCCTTAGGGATAACTTTAATCTTCTAGAGCTCAATAAAAAAACTTTCAAAATCTCTTTGTAACTCATTCTGGATAATGGAATAAGCTGATTTAACATTGAACATTCCCATGTCATCCCCCTTCCAAACCCATTTATCTTCTCCTTCAATAGTAGGTTGTTTCAATATAATGAAGTTCATGAGTTCTTTTACCAAATCTTTTTTCCCACCTGAACCAAGGTCTTCTCCACGCCAGATTCCATACCCACCGACCATCCTGCCAAGAGCCCATATGATTGACAAGACCATGTTGATCACGAGAATTCATAAACAGCCTACTAAACTTCACACCTAATGCCTCTTCCCCAGCCCACTTATCCTGCCAAAATAATGTAGCTTTACCGTCACCTACCACCATACTCATATTTTTTGCAAACCAGCCTTCACCTTACTCATTAACCCCACAAATCTTTTTTAAATCCTTCCACCATGCTGAACAAGTTTTAACTTGTTTTTTATCCTCTAAACCTCTCCACCCTCCATACTTAGCTTCTAATACCTGCTTCCAGATCCCTTTATTCTCCTTTATTAGTCTCCATTTCCACTTAGCAAGTAATGCATCATTAAATGATCCCACATCCTTAACATCAAGCCCTCCTTGGTTCTTGGGTTTGCAAATAGTTTCCCATTTCACCCAACTTATTTTCCTCTCTTCACCTCCTCCACCCTATAAAAATCGTCTTTGAATATTCTGAATCTCATGAGCTACTGCTACTGGTGCTTTGAAAAAGATAGATAGTATAGAGGTAAAGATGTTATTACCGATTTGACTAAAGACACCCTTCCACCAAATGAAATGTATCCCCCTTTCCATCCTGATAGTTTTTTCTTGATTTTCCTCAGAACTGGTTCCCAAAATTCAACCTTCCTTGGATTCCCCCTATCTGCAAGCCTAAGTGTAAGAAAGGTACATTTATCATATCACAGTTTAACATAGCCACGTACTCCTCAATCCCTCTCCTATCCACCTCTATCCCTCCAATCCTACTTTTATGAAAATTGACCTTTAACCCAGAGGAAACCTCAAAACACCGTAATATGCTCTTTACCATCAAAATATTTTGTATAGATGCCTCACAAAAAAATAATGTGTCATCTGCAAATTGCAACAAACTAACCTCCACTCCAGGATTCCCCACTCTTACTCCAATCAATGAGGATGTAGCCAAAGCGCTTCTAACCATCCCAACTAATCCTTCAGCCACAATAAGAAACAGAAAAGGAGCTAGAGGATGTCCTTGTCTAAGACCCTTGGTGGGATTAAATTCCTTAGTTAGGCTGTCATTAACTAGGACTGAGACACAAGAGGACACTAAAAGATTAGAAATCCACCTAATCCACTTTTCGCTAAATCCCATTCTCCTCATCATGTACTTAAGAAATTCCCAATTAATTGAATCATATGCCTTCTCAAAGTCTACTTTAATTATCACACAACTTTTCTTCTTATTCTTTATTTCCTCCACCACCTCATTAGCCACCAGGATCCCATCCAACATATTTCACCCTCCTAAAAAGGCACTTTGTGACTCATCAATCACCTTGTGTATACACCTCTTCAATATGTTAGCTAGTACTTTGGTCACTATCTTGTAAGCACACCCAACCAAAGAGATTGGTCTATAATCGTTCAGACTCATTGCTTCCTCCTTCTTAGGTATAAGTGAGATAAATGAGGCATTACACCCACGTGGCCATTTACCGTCATTATAGAAGTCCTCTACAAGCTTCATGATATCAGATTTTAAAATTTTCCAGAACAACTTCATAAGCATAAAATTAAATCCATTTGGTCCAGGACTCTTCTCACTTTCGCACATCCATACAGCTTCCCTCACTTCGTCCTCCTCAAATCGTACCGTTAAACCCTAATTATCAATAAAAGATAGCTGTCAATACCCAATTTCGTCCGGGGATTATATATTTTTAATATAAAAATAAATAATAAATAAAAAATATTAAAAAAATAAAAAGGTAGAAAAATATATATTATTATTTAATTATGTTTGAAAAATGCTAAAAAAAACAAATATAGGATAATATTTTATAGATATATAAAAAATACATTTCTAACACATATTTTAAAAAGAAGAAAATTTACAAAATCATAATAAAAATAAATAAATAAAAGAAAGAAAAAAGAGGGGATGAAAAAATGGCCCAAGCCCATTAAGAAAATAACCCTAATTTTTAACCTAAAGGTATAACCTAAAAGCAGGCGCAGTAATAAAAGGGGGAGGGTGGCTATAAATTTTGGACACGAAAACAGAGAGAAAAAAAAAGAGGAAAAGGGGGGCACGAAAAAATAGAGGAGAAAGGAGAGGAGAGGAGGAGGACCCAAAAAAAAGGGGGGATTGAGAGGCAGAGGGCGTCTTCACCACAGAGAGAAAGGGGGAAGAGAGGGAGCTGCAAATCTACATCTCTCTC
>BDMB01000103.1:267368-379726 GCA_016859785.1 Macrotyloma uniflorum
TGTGCATTGTCTTACATCCAATGCTTATTATATTTAAGTATTTTTTTTTACATCACCTATATATAAAATAATCATTTAAATATATGTATGGCTATACACGTCATCTTATATTTAACTTTTAACTAAAACTTATTCCGATAAAATAAATATGTTTCAATTATTTTAAGCCAATTTATATAGCAATCTATAATATCAATGTATAGTTTACACTATCTTGATTTATTATAAGATTGATAAAAAAGAATAAAATATATAATTTATTTTCAAAACTCACTTATCTTTAAAATTACTAAAAAAAAAAAACAAATAACACCAGGAAGAACTACGTAACCCTGATTTTCCATTCTAAATGGAAATACGTAAGAGCAAGGTTAATATCTTGTTGGGCCCAAATAAATTCTAATTTAATATTTTTCTTTTTTAACAATAATAATTTAAAAAATTATTTTTACTTTATAATATTTTATTTGTTTATAGGGGAAACAAATATTATAAGGTCATATTTATTTTGCATATTTAATTGAAAGGTAACCATCTTAAGACGGACGTTGTAGGGTGCTGATACCTTCCCTACACGTAATCGGCTCCCGAACCCATTTTTTTGTTTCGAAGACCATTTTAGTTTTTCCATAGTTTTCCTTAATAAACTATGGTGGCGACTCCATTTGTTCCCCTAAAAAAGGGTTGAACTACTTTTTATGTTCGCCGATCCCGTCGTGACCCCGGTTTTGACAATAGCGACTGGAATTGAACATCATCTAAAGTAGGTCTAACTCCCCACTTTTGGGTGAATCTTTCTTTGAATACCTCATAAATCAACTCTTTTACTTTACTAGGCTCCTCTAACCAGGCCCCAGAAATAAAAAGGCCCTTGATGTTATTTCTTGCCCTTCTCCAGTTTATTACTGCATTAAAATATCTTGTATTAGAGTCACCTAGGACAATCCATTTAGATCTGGCTTTCTGTCTTGCAATCAACTCTTGTCTTAGATTTAGTTTCTTTAATTCAGCAAACAAGTCTTGTCTCCTTCCTTTCCCTTCTTCATCTAAGTACCCCCTTTCATCCAGAAGATCTAACTTATTGATGTGATCTGTTGTCCTGTGAATACTCGACTCCACATTACCGAATACCTCCTTATTCCACTTTTTAAGATCTCTCTTCAACAGTTTCAACTTTTCTTTAAACACATAAAAGCCTACCCCATTAGCTGAATAGCTCCTCTAGGCTTCTGAAACATAACTCACATATTCGATATCCTCCATCCAAGCATCTAACACCCTGAAAGGTTTTGGCCCCCAATCGACTACATCATACTTCAAAATGTAACATACCAGTTTTACTATATTATACTACTCAGTCCACAAGATCTAAATATTTAAGTACTAAAATATATTACATTTACAAAAGGGGCCTCAAAAGGGCCAAATAAAATTCTCAAAACACATAAGATTATAATATTAAGGTTCTATTACAACCTCCTAAACTACTGTCTCCCAGCAGAGGAGCCTTCTCCTGACCTGGCATCTGCTCCCGTGCAACACACATGATCATAGTAGTCAAGGAAAGACAACAGAACAAGCAGGGTAAGCTAGATATACAAGGAAACATGCATAGTCAAAATAAATTACACAGATAAATTACTATTATCACAATCAAGTGTAAGGGCCTACCAAAGGCTTTACACACATATTCACATTCACACATTACAGTCAAGACCGACACCTTCCGGAAGATTGTATGGATCTCGGACATCTAAGGCTAGCACCTGATGTTTAAAAACCATGGACCAAGGGTCTTATAACGACCGACTAACTGAGTCTTTTTCACCTCAGCGTCATCCTCTCACTACTCACGACATCAGGGTAGCCTCATCTAGCTTCCTCCTCTGAGTAACTGATGGGACCTCCATCGACCTCTCACCACATGTGGCCTTAGTCTACGTGACCAGGACTCACATTGAAGTCTGGATACCTTATATAATATCCCTAGATCCATACACACTAATCTACCACATGCCACATGCCATTCATACTCATCATCATAGTTACTTTTCTCTAACATACATAGTCATAAGCCCATTATCACTTCCATTCATCAAAATTACAGTTCATGCATCATATACACTTGTCTAAGAACATCATACATACATACATATATCAAATTTCACTTTTTGAACTCAAATAAAGCCAAACAAACTGGGAAAAATTTGCTCAGCGAAGTCCAGATCCGCTCATCGGATTTTTTTTTTTTTTACAAATTCGCTCAGCGTAATAATGCGCTGAGCGTACCACATGCTGCGCCCTGTTTCTCCGCTCAACGGATTTTTCGCCCGAGGATCGCTGTAAAATTCCGCTCAGCGCAAGTTTCATGCGCTGAGCGCACTGTGCGCTAAGCAAAATTTTACAGTCATCCCTGTAACAAATCCTCTCAGCGTAGAGGCCTTGCGCTCAGCGGATTCTTCGCGGCCAAGCTTAAAATCAACATGCAAAGGAATCCGAATTGCAGGCAAGCATCCAGAACAACACAGAGCATCACAATTTACACAAATTCGAAGTATAAACACAGATTTCTCAAAAAATGAAAAGTTAAAGTTCTAGCTTCCCTTACCTCAAATTCCTATGTCCAACAAGCAATTTGTGCTATGAAACAAAGCTTAGAAGCTCCAATTGGTCCTATAAGCGCCCAAATTGAAATTCTGATCGGTTCAAGTGGATCTATTCTCCTCAAGCTTCACAGTGGTGTATTTAGATATTGAAAAGGATGGAAGGTAGGAGATTTGGTTAGAGAGAAAGTAGAGAGAGTTTAGAGAAAAGATTTTCTAGAGAGATGGTAAACTTAAGATAATGAAAGTTGAAAGGTTAAGTTTTTCTATTTAAATTTTTTTTGAAACTTTACCAATCACTTTTACTCTTCACTACTTAAGCTACTATCTTGCTAGAACTACTACACACTGGGTCCTTAGACAACACAAATCCACAGTGATCAGATACTGATCTGTTCAGAGCAACTTGAATGCATTCTGGCCAAACGTCAAACCATTCCTTAGATACCATGATCTTGTCTAGTCTACTCAAAGTTGTACCATTTTGTCTATACCAAGTGAATTTTCTCCCCAACATTGGAATATCAACCACTTCCATTTGTTCAATGAAGTTATTAAATTCCCTTGAATCTTGAGCTCCAATTCCTCCTTGATTAACCCCTTGCCTTTCCCAATCGTATCTTACTGAATTGAAGTCCCCTAGCACACACCACCTCCTAACACTATGTTGGTCTCTGATCACCTTTAGCTCTTCCCACAACTTGCTTCTCTCCCTCTTGTCACAAGGGTCATACACGTTTACCACTATACATGGAATTTTACCTTCTCCCCAAAGCCTTTGTAATCCCAAGAGTCCCTTCCCTACAAAGGAATGTAACAGTATAAATATGTTCTTGTTCCAGAAGCAAACCAGTCCCCCATCCTTGTTGATTGCTGGGTTGGCCAACCATTGCACTTCCTTATCAATCCAAATCGTCCGACTAACCATATCATTGAAGCATCCCAATTTAGTTTCTTGCAAGCATACCATCTCAACCCCTTCTTTTATAATACATTGCCTAAGATATCTCCTTTTCTCACCCCCTCTCAGCCCTCTTACATTCATACAAAGGACCTTCATTTAGTAAACTTACTTCCCTTCTCCCTATCCTGTGTATCCCTTTCTTCTAACTCTTCAAATCTTTTAGCAATAATATTAGCATCTCCATTAAACGTAACCCCAATTTTCTTTCCCAACTCCCATAGTCTTATTGCCTCCACATGATTATTCTTAATCCAAAATAACCTATTACAATTAAATATCTCATCATCAGAGATGGAATTGCTGAAGGAGTGCATTGCTAACCTGAAATTGCGTCTATTATAGGCTCCCATAGAGACACTATACTCGTTGGAACACATATTTAACGAATTCAACACCAATCCACCTGGCTTATCAGTTTCCATCACCACTACACCGACAGAACTCGATGGTTGTGCCCCCAAAGAGCTCTTCAATTGCTTCTGAGAAGGCACTTCATCAAGAATAGATGAAGAAGGCAAACTAACACTACCTATAGGTAAATGTATACCCTTGATTCACCCACCGACCTCACTCCATCGGGTAGTAAAGGTACAACTGACCTTTCATTCATAACAATATCAAATACCCCCTCCTTGACCACCTCTTCCTCATTCTTTGAAACTGCAATTTTCCCTCCGGATCTGAGTTGGAAGCCCCACTTTGATTTGCCCTATCTTCACTCCTCGAGTCATAGTTTGAATTCACCCTACAATCCTGCCCGATAATAATAGACACACTTTCTTCCCCACCTTTATTCTGCTCTGCTTTGTGCCCTTGTTGTTTCGAACAAAACTCCTTTAACATATCACCACACCTTCTTCATTCTCTAACAAGAGCAGATTGGCCTTACTTATTTCTATCCCAATCAACCTTTCATTAGGAATAAGGGCATTGATTTTTGAAAATTCATTCCCAATCCTCCCTTTCTCCTTGAAATCATCCTCGTACTCCCTACTATAATGGTTAAGACTTTTTCCTGCTGTTTCCTCCACAACACTAATATTGCCCAATTTTTCCAAAACAGTGGAACTCCTCCTTGGGTATTGCAAAAGAGCATCTGCATTTGACTTGTCCACACAACTTCCAACCAAGGTCTCCTCACCAGAAAAGTTCAACTCTGCCCTCATAATCATCCTGTCATCTATCCCCTCGCCGACGCATTGAACAAAGTACTCCGAATTGGACTTGAGATTAAAGTTGGACCCATCACAGTTGGAAAATCGATCGTCGTCATCCAGTCCTTGAAATTTCCCTTCATCTTCTCTGTACTTAAAACACTTGAATGAGTCCGAATTCATTTTCATTTCCTTCGTTAAAGAAATCTGAGTTAGAACACCATTTATCATAATCACCCTTGATAAATTAGCCCTGTCCCCCAATGTCATCTTAATCTTTAAACGGGCATATTCTACAATATCCATTAATTCTGTTGCGGCATCAATGGATATTAGGGTGCCCACTAGTGCCGCCACCTTCTCGAAGCATTCCCTGCTCCAACAATGTAATGGAATGCTAGTACATCTAATCCATACCACTTTATTACCAGAAGGTACTTCAGGCTTCCAAGGACTGATAGACTCGAATAGAGTGGCCAACCACTCACTATTCGCTGCAATCGCCTCATTAATATTAGCCCCTTCTTCACTAGTTATCAATACAAGATTATCTCCTAAGTACCTTAATCTTATGCGAGAAAACCCTTCAACAAGGAAATATTCATGAATGTTCTCTACTGACGAATAGTCCCGAAGCCGTCCAACCAAGCTCTTATCCAGCCATTCCCTCCTTTCGCACCTTACATTGATCTCTATTCCCTTCCAATCTCAATCACCCTTAGATTTTATATCATCTGTGCTTGAACAAACTTTGACCTATTGCCCACGACTGCATCAACATAAGTAATCCCCATTTTCTTTTCTCTCCAAACAGGCTTTTTTCGTTCATGTCCAATTACCTCCGACGGGGATCTCCCATTTTGAATTTGTTTGTAACCAATTTGCCGCTCATATTTGGGTAGGTTATCAAATAGTTTCATACTCCCAATCCATATTTGGTCCAAGCATCTTTCCATTATTGTAGGATTGACGACATCCCAGAATCTAACAAACCCATATAGTTGTCCCTGCCTATTTCTTTTTTTAGCAATAAAAACATCCTGCACTCGTCCCCATCTTTGAAAATTTTTTCTCATATCTCTTTCACCATATGCTTCTAGGAAATGAGAAAAGAAAAAAGATGTAATGTTACTCATCGTCTGCTACCTCTATCAATCTCATAGAAAAAATTTATGCTTTTTTAGGATCTTGATTAATAATCAAAATAAAAGAACTCATGCACAGTGATGAACAATGATGAACTCTCTCCTCTGACTCTCCAAATTTTCTTCCCTCTCTCTCCTCTCTCCTCTCTCCTCAGCTTGTGGTATGATTTGAACATTATAAAGTTTTATTTGTAACATCCTATATTTCTTTAGAATATATATATGTATGTATATATATATATATATATATTATCTTAAATAATATATTTAATTAGATTTAGAGAAATAATATAAATGAAAAAATATTGTGAGGCTTTTGATATTTTAAAAAGATAATTTTGTTAATATTGAAAGATATTATTAATTGAATCTGTATTTCAGAAACCCGACTCTACTTATATAAATAGACGTTAAACCCTCTTTATTCTTCATTCCAAAATTTTCCTAACGTTTGGAAAAAAACCTTAGAGGAGGCGACCGGAGGCGACACATGAAGAGTTGGGCGCGTAGCATTTAAAGGCATCGTGTAGCGTAAATCGAGGTAAGAGGGGGAGTGAGAAATGTCTCATGTGTGGGATGCTTATGAGAATTTTGGGTAGAGAGACAACTCCTAAGTCTCAATAGGATTTTGTTTGTGCTGAGGCAACCATAAACCCTCATAATTATGATGTGTTGCGATGCGTTTGTGAGTTATTTGTGTGTTTTGAGAAGTCTAAGCTTTGGCTTAGTAGGATGAAATCCAAGTTATACTTGGTCATTCGTGAAGTTTAAGCAGAGACTTAGCAGCAGCGTTAAAATCCAAGTTATGCTTGATCATTCGAGATGTGTGATGAGTTATGCATTTGTGTGTTATGCATTTGTTTGTACATATTTCATTCATTCATTCATATTTTCCTTGGGGGTAGATGCGATCTATGAAGGAGGGTCTCTATGGTCTTCTAACTTGATCTTGGGGATTTTATAGCAGGGGACCTCTCATTTGAGAGTTGAAATGAGGGGCAACCACGACCACGCTATACTATCCCGACTGGCTCCTGTTACACTCGTTCTGGTGAGAGTGGATTGATAGGGTCCTTAGATTCGGTCCATGTCCTCCTGGACTACTCATATGCATTTGCATTGCGATGGTACCACATGCATTTAGAGATAAGAGCATAAGAGTATTAATGCATTTGAGTTTGTAATTGAGTATGTATTGGTGCGTGTGCGTGTGATGTGTGTGTTTAGTTCTACCTATTTTCTTATAAGTATTTATAACATATGTGAGATATATTCCTCACTCTTCTGTTTTTGTTTTTGGTATTTTGTTTAGGTTGAACACTTTTATAGGTAAACATATCTTTGAGAAGAACAAATAAGAGTTGAATGATGAAGCCTAAGTGTCCTAAACCTTGATTTCGTAAGTGTTCTTATTAGGTAGGGAATAGAAAGATTATTTATTTTAAAAAGTCTATTTAAAGTTTATTATATTTTTGTTAGTAAGAACTTATAAAGGCTATTTCAACGTCTAATAATATTTTATTTGATTTTCTATATCTAAAAAGAGTTATTATTATTACTAGATATATAGTATGAGATTGTGAAAGTGTATCTCTACGAAAGCTCTGGCTAGGAAAGACTTGGTATTTAAAAGTGTCCCTTGGTGACCCACCTCTATTTCCTGGGAACTTACTGGGTGTACTGGTATACGATCTACTGTCGTTGTTCTATTAGACAATATTACTGATAGTAAGTTTTATTTTGAAATCTTATTTCCTTATTTTTATAATATTTTATTTATGAAGAGGATATATTGAAATTCATTTTTTCAAAAAATTTATATTTATTAATGAAAAATATTTTGGGTAGAAGGGTGTTACAAAAAGTTATTTCGCTCCAAGATTGTGATCCCATTTTAATATATATATTTTTTTATTTCGAAATTTCAGAATGTGATCTTCATAAAAATTGTAAAACTATATTTTATCTAATTAAGAACTTTTATTTCATATAAAAATAATATACGATTTATTTTTTTTATAATTAAAGGTCAACTTGTCAGAAATTTTTTTTTTTAAATTACAAATATTTTTTACATGTTTTTATTATGAATTTGAAAAATTGATATTTATCAAAGATTTATCCTAAATGTTAGTTAACTAATGATTTTTGTTTCATTCACAAATAAAGTATATAATTTAAAATATAATTTTTTTTAGTGATTAAATGTTATATTGTTAAATTAAAATAAAGGTAAAGTTAATATACTTTTTCACATTTTCTCTGTTTTCTCAAATCTTTAAAAAGATAAAAATTAAATGATTTGATAGAATTGTGAAAGACTTATAAAAAAAGAAAAATATTAGAAAGAAAAAGAAATAAATTTTTTTTAAAATAAAAATAAAATAAAACAATTAATATTAAATAAATTATTTATAATATTTTTTTATTAAATAAATAGATTTAAAATTTATCAATATTTTTATAATAATAAATTAAATACGATTGAGATAAAATATATATATTGTTAATCTCATAACAAATATAACTTTTTTTTAACTTTTTAATATATAAAAAATAATTATTTTAATTCCTATTGTCGATATTCTTTAATTAAATTATGATGTAACATATAAAATGATATATTACTCTAACACGTGGACCATGTTTCTTAATAATAAATTTTCATTTACCACCTCATTACTTGACAACAAAACCTTAAAGATGAGATCAAAGAAATAAAATTTTATAATATAAAAATCAAAAAAGATAATATGGGAATTTGAGAAGAACCACTAACATATAAGTCTTTAAAATAATAATAATAATAATAATAATAATACATCAATTATTTGGAGTAGGATTCTTTTATATTTAATAAAAATTATTTTAATCTCAGCCTAAGATTGTTTCCAAATATTTTTTAACAAATTTATTATTAATTTTCACAAACAATTTAATACAAAACTCTCTAACTTTGTGGCAATGAATTTTGAACTAAACCTAGAAGCTTCCCGCCAATTTAAGTTAATGGATGCAGAATGTTTACACAATGTTTCTAAGAGGGATACTTATCTTTTCAGACTCTTTTACAGCACTAGAAAAAGAGGACTTTTGCGATCAACAATTCTATTTTTAGAAACGACAAAAATGATTTTAATGTCACATCTTCTTTAGAGAAGAGAGGAAGAGAGTAATTTTGAATATGAATAATTATATATATATATATATATATTCATTTTTTTTAACTGTATGATATTTATAAATACTTTATTATATTTTTGTTTAATTTATATTGTATTTTTTATTGAATACATTATATTTACATTTTAAATATAAATATGATGTGTTTATAGAATGTTTCGAAGAAAAAAACATGTACATCAAACATTTTCTTCGTTTATGTATTTGATTTTCTAGAAATGTAAGTTTTTATCCATTACTTTTAGTACAACAACTAAGTCAAAATTAAAATCCATTTTGTAAGAATCATAGTCCCCATAGAAGTTTTGGTTTGTAAGATGATACATTACTTTTGCTTCAAAGAATAGAAAGATATGCAAAAAAAAATATAAAAATACCAAAAACACATAACATAAAGGAAAATCTTTGAAAGATAATCATATCACATACTAAAATATCAAATCTTATGTTTTACGTGAAAAGTGTATTGGATACTAATTCTAAAACATTTCTTGAACGTGTTTAGTTAATCCTATTGAACACAATGTCCTAATTCTAGGAAAATTTTATGCTTTGACACAATTTTCATTTTTACATTGTCCAAGATGGAAAAACTTACCTAATACCTTTTGTGAGTTTAGGGTTGTTTCTTTGTGCATTATTTCTTCATGTATTGTCATTATTAAAATTTTGAGGAATTTGAGAACTAAATATCATCCCATATGACTTGGTCCGACAAATGAAAGACTAATATCTTCTTCTAAGTTCATGTTTGGATTCCCATTCAATCTTGGAATTTTCACTTTTCCATGTGATTTTTCACTTTCCTAAAAACAAACATGAGAGCAACAAAATTATACTTTTTCGTTCGACGAACGTTAACGTGTTTACAAACACAGCATAAGTTCAACTTCCGTAGATTACGTTTTCCTGTTGATTCTTTATGACACCAACAAATGTGGTGTAATGTGGGCATCGATGTTTAATTTAAATTTGTTTTTATTGAAAATTTAGCATCTCTTGTCGAATAGATTTATAGATGTATTGAACAAATTGTAAATAATGAAGTTTCAATGAATAAAAAAAAATATAAAATTTGCTTATATGGTCTTTCTAATTATTAAGTCATAATCAATATAAAAAAAAATATAAAAAATAATTATAAAAATATACATATCAAATCAGAATGTTTCATAATATCTCTTCTTATCCATACTAAATAAATAATATTATTTTATTATCTAAATTATAAGATATTTTTAAAATATTTAGATATATTATGTTATTATGTTCAATTACTCATTTATTAAATTGATATTATTAGAATATTATTATAGTTGTGATATTAAAAGGTATTTAAACTCTATGATAATAATTTTTTAACTTTATTATATGTATTATTATGTACTTAGATATAAATATAGATAGGTATATAAATCAAAATTTAAAATTTGAGTATGGTATTATACGGATGAATATTAATTATGGTCGATAATTAATGAATTTTAATAAATTTTTAAAATAATCGAATCTTAATTTGACCTAATTATATGTGAACCTATAACAACATTTAATATGAATTATTTCATACACGAGTAAGTCAATGTATTCTATTTAATGTTTATTCAGAATATGTTTTTTGTAAGATAATTTAGTTTTTTTAATAGCATATTTTTTTTTTTTGAAGATAAACTCTTTTCTGAGTTGGAAAAATTCTTTTTTGAGTAGGATAATTTTTTTTTCAAGTATGAATGAGTTGCAAAAGTGGATTTGGTGGTTAGGGTTTTTAGTAAGCAATGTTCGATTTTTTAATTTTATGTTAACATTTATTATCGAGTTCATTTATGCCTAATCAATTTAAAGAGTTTCATTTAATATTTAACGGTAAATGTTCCTTTCTTTCCTCTTTGTCAAGATTTTTTGTTGATCATTTAGTATGTTTGAAAATGTTGATGTCGAGTTGATGAAAACTATTAATATACTCAATTTTCCTATATTCTACTAATCATGAGGTGATAATGACAAGGTGTATGACCATCACCAAATATTAGAATTCATTGTAGTTGAAGGCCAAGATTTTGGCAAGATGAAGTTGAAGAAGGACTTGGTGGATCTTAAAAAATAAAATGACCAACTTGAAAGTCAAATTTTTTAACAACTAAGCCACTCAAGTGTTTTAATGGTGACTAATTTTTTTTCTCCATTTTTGTTTAAATAAAAATGCTTTAGTTGAGAAAAAAAAAATTTTACTTGAGCAAGTATATGGTCGTTTGAGAAAAAAGTTCCATAAAAAGAAAGATTATTCTTGAATTTAATTTTATTTGAGAGAGAAATATCCTACTTGAACTAGAATGATTGCTTTAAAAATGAAACATTAATTTGAAAGTGTATTATTAATTTATAAAACTTTTCTTTAATTAGTTTCTATGTATATATTAGAAAACATTGATGGGTATGACATGTTCAATCCTATGTTAGGAGATTGATCATTTGCTTGATGATGAATTGTGATGCTATCTTATCTGAGTTAAGTACAAAAGTGTCCGACTTTTGAGAATTGTTGTTTGGATGTTGTTATATTTATATGACACTTGATTATGAGGCCTTTAAGTCAAAAGATGTGGTGGCACAACTATAAATAAAAACATTCTAGAAAATTATTAATGTGTGGAGCCTAAAAGTGACTAGTTTATAAGTTGTAAAATCTTGTGTGTGATTGTTGGAAGATGACGATGCCTTTAAGGTAGAGATTATGGTGGCACGTAATTAAAAATATATTAGAAAAGTATTGATGATGGCTATTTAAAGTAGTGAGTTTTCTTATAAGGGCTACCTAAAGTAACGAGTTAAACTAATGAACCTTGTGTCACAAAAAACTTATTGTATATATGTAATAGATAGTTATAGAGATACACTAGGGTATGGAAGATGAGATATGATTCTACTAATCTTGAGGAAAAGGAGGGTAGTAAATTCAACTTTCAATCATTGTACACAATTAGTTGATGAGTGAGTAGAATCACGTAGTCTCACACTCCTTTCCCGACAAGACTCTTACCGAAAACTATCTATCGTGAGTATCAAGGAATTATGATCATATATAATGTGTATGTGCATATATATATATATATATATATATGATTGCTTAAATATTAATAAAATATATGTTATAAGTTTTGTTGGATTACGTGGAGTGTTCTCGTTCATTATTAGTGATAAGAAATAGACTCACTCCTTACAACCATTTTTTAGGAATAAAAATATTAAAAATATTCAACAAAATTAGATGGAAATTATTTAATTATTTGATTAAGTATCAACATTAATAAATAATGATATTTTTTTGTTAATCGACAATAATAAATATATTAATAAAAATTGACACTAGAAGTACCAAAAACAATTACAAAAAATAATTGAGTAAAAGTATACAGAAAGTTAAATAGTTAACTAGATAACTATTCCTCCCCTTACTAAAAATTAGGTTGGTTAATAAATAATCACCAAGTTGATTATCTAACATACAAGGAACATGACCAAAGATCCGTACACCATTATGCAAAAGATCCTACAGCCATTGAAACCCTAAACTTGACCCACAACTAGGAGTTCAATTGAGTCAGAAAGAAAATTTCTTCTGCATCTACCTTCTTATTGCGAAACAACGCGTCATTCCTATGCTTCCACAAACTCCACACCACCCCAACCCACACTACCTTTCAATATATATTTACCTTCTTGTTTTGGAAGTGAATGTAGTGTTGTAACAAATGTTGTTTGAGAGTTTTAGTTCTACAAGTACTTATGCCAAACCACGTATAGCATTTGTTCCACACCACATTAGATATCCTATACTCCAAAAACAAGTGTGTGATGGATTCCTCCTCCACATCACATAACCTGCAACTGGTCACAGCCACCTACACCCCTCTACCCTTCAACTTATCCCTTGTAGTTATTCCTTCTAATGCTGCTCTCCACACCAAATGTAATGCCTTAGGGATAGCTTTAATTTTCCAAAGCTCAATAAAAAAGCTTTCAAAATCTCCTTGTATCTCATTCTGAATAATGGAATAAGCTGATTTAACACTGAATATTCTCATGTCATCCCCCTTCCAAACCCATTTATCTTCTCCTTCAATAGTAGGTTGTTTCAATATAATGAAATTCCTGAGTTGTTTTACCAAATCTTCTTCCCACCTGAACCAAGGTCTTCTCCACACCAGATTCCATACCCACCGATCATCCTGTCAAGCGCCCATATTATTGAAAAAACCTTGTTGATCACCAGAATTCATAGACAACATACTAAACTTCACACCTAATGCCTCTTCTCCAGCCCACTTATCCTACCAAAATAATGTAGCTTTACCGTCACCTACCTCCATACTAATATTTTTTGCAAACCAGCCTTCACCTTGCTCATTAGCCCCACAAATCTTTTTTAAATCTTTTTACCATGCTGAACAAGCTTTAACTTGTTTTTGATCCTCTAAACCTCTTCACCCTCCATACTTAGTTTCTAATACCTGCTTCCAGATCCCTTTATTCTCATTTACTAGCATCCATTTCCACTTAGCAAGTAATGCATCATTAAATGATTCCACATCCTTAACTCCAAGCCCTTCTTGGTTCTTGGGTTTGTAAATAGTTTCCAATTTCACCCAACTTATTCCTCTCTTCACCTCCCTCACCCGACAAAAATCGTCTTTGAATATTCCGAATCTCATGAGTCACTACTATTGCTACTGGTGCTTTGAAAAAAGATAGATAGTATAGGGGTAAAGATGTTATTACCGATTTAACTAAGGACACTCTTCCACCAAATGAAATGTCTCCCTTTCCATCCTGATAGTTTTTTTTTCTTGATTTTCCTCAAAACTGGTTCTCAAAATTCAACCCTCCTTGAATTTCCCCCTATCTACAAGCCCAAGTGTAAGAAAGTTACATTCATCTGATCACAGTTTAACATAGCCACATACTCTTCAATCCCTCTCTTATCCACCCCTATCAATGTGTCATTTGCAAATTATAATAAACTAACCTCCACCCTAAGATTCCCCACTCTTACTCCAATAAAAGAGGATGTACCCAAAGCTAATCCTTCATTCACAATAAGAAACAAAAAAAGGGCTAGAGGATATCCTTGTCTAAGATCCTTGGTGGAATTAAATTCCTTAGTTTGACTGCCATTAACTAGGATTGAGACAAAAGAGGACACTAAAAGATTAGAAATCCACCCAATCTACTTTTCACTAAATCTCATTCTCCTTATCATGTACTTAAGAAATTCTCAATTAATTGAATCATATGTCTTCTCAAAGTCTACTTTAATTATCACATAACTTTGCTTATTCTTTATTTCCTCCACCACCTCATTATCCATTAGGACCCCATCTAACCTATTTCGCCCACCTAAAGAGGTACTTTGTGACTCATCAATCATTTTGTGTATACACTTCTTTAATCTGTTAGCTAGTACTTTAATCACTATCTTATAAATATTGATATACTAATGAGATCTTATACTTGTGTAAAAGGCATGTTTATTATTTAGTTTTAATTTATAAAATTTTATTTCTTTTAAGAATTAAAATTTATAGTTTAATGGTTAAATATTTATTTATAAATATTATCTATCTAAGTTTTGTGAACATAAGCATTTAACCAAAATTTTATATTAGAAAAGTTTGAAAATTTCTTATATTAAATGATATGTATTTAAAATAAATTTCAGTTTTTTCTTATTTATTTTAATTTAAGGAAAATTTTTATAACCAACTAATTAAGTATTACTTAATTTAATTAATTAATTTGAAAATATTTATGAAAATAAGAGTAAAATATTTAATAAAATAGTGGCATTACATATATAACATTGGTTTCAATTACAATGTTATATCTCACTTTTTTATATCGATTGTCAAAAGAAATAATATAAAATATTTTATTTAATTATTATGTTCCAACATTTTCATTTAATGTCGTGGTAATTCCTTCTTTTTCTTTAATATTATTTCTACTTTTTTCATCCTTTTCTCATTCTCATTCTGCACTTTTTAGATGCAATAATAACGTATAACATCGATTATTGACTAAATCGATGTTATATACAGATATTTTACATCGATATACATAGATAATTTTCTATATAATTTTGATAATCGAAATTAAAAAATCCAAAATAATTAATATTAAAAATATTTTCATAGTAGTGTCCATCGTGTTTTCCAATATTTAACATATTTATTTTAAAATTAAATGGTAAATATTTGAACATAAAATTCGCTTTTGTTTATTAAACCTAAGCATTTGAAATATATATATATATATATATATATATATATATATATATATATTTATTGAGATAAGGTTTAATAAACAAAAGCGAATTTTATGTTCAAATATTTACCATTTAATTTTACAAAGTATTACCATCAAAACCATAGATTATGAACATTTATCCTCTTTTCATGTTCATTATACAAGTGCATTTTCAAGTAACTATGCTTTATAAGAAAACAAATACAATGTACACGTTAAAACCGAAATGGTCATTGTTTGTATTTCTTAACTTTCATAGAATTAATCAATAATGAGTAGTTAACACGTTAAAACCGCAATGGAGTTGAAAATATAAATATATTTTCCTTTTTTAAAAAATATAGAAACTCTAAAATATATCATTTCCACAATTCTAGAACTCTTTGTGCTTAAAGATTTGCTCCCGAAAGCAACCATCACCCACCTTCCAATATAATAATAAAGATTAGGATTCTCTTGTCAATATTTAATAGGAAAAACTTATCCACACATCTCTTTCTTTCGGAACAAAACAATTCAAATTAAGACTTGGTTAACTAGAATATGTATTATTAATATAAGGAAAATTCTATGTATCAAAATAATACTTTCAATAATGGTTTGAATAATGGTTGGTGGGTCCATAATAATATCTTATAGTATGATTAATGAGGATATACTAATATTTTTCCAATGATATTTGTATTTAAATATTATTATTTTAAGAATTATAATTGAAAATAAGATATTTAGTAAAAAAAAATACACTTAGAAAACATATAATATATAATATTTTTTTTCTCTTGATATCAATAAGTATATTGTATTTCAGGATTTTTTTATGTTTGATGAATGAATGAGTTAAGAGTAAAAAAAATTATACACATCATATTTTCTTTCTTTCATTCATGTATAATTTAAATATATACTTACAATAAATCACATAATTATTAGTTAATTATTTAATTAATAAAAATATAAATATTTAAAGAACTTTACAATAAATATTTTGAATTCTTAATTATTTTATGTATCTAACGCATTAAATTTATGCTTATATAATCAGATGTTATTATTCTTATAAAAAAATAGTATTGTCTCATGACATCTCAGTTAATCTCAGTTAATTGTGTGTCGTTAGATAATTATTTTTTTTTCAACACTATCTTTTTCACATTATTATTGTACATATATAACAATTTTATATTAGAGAGAATATGAAAAACAAGTATTAAGATATGACATTATATCGACACATCGAGTTGTTTACTATCAATCTAAGCAGATGTCTAGATCAGATAGCAAAGGTTTTTAATGTCTATGACATGATATCAACCTCATCCATTGGCACAAATACTACAACACTACCCATAGAAATCTTCTTCGTCATGTCTTCAAATTTACCAATCTTAACATCATTGACAATCATGTGAAGTTAGTTGAATAAAGTAAAGTCTCTCTACATTCATAGACATTTCTTTATACCCATACATTTGTGCAAAAGATTTTGAATCATGTCTTCTAGTCATATTTAAATCAATTAAATCTAACAATTCATCATGTAATGTCTATGTTATATAATCTTTAAGAAACTAATCTAAAAAAAATGTTCCCTATTTTTTTCAACATGCAATCTTCTTTTATTTAAACAATTAATGCAAAAACTCTTAAATTTTCTTCTATCAACACTCGTACAAATATTTGTAGTATAAATAGTAAAAATTCTTCTAATGCTTTCTTATACTCATCAATTATATATGATCTGAATTAATTAAACTTCAATCTATATATGCATTTTATAGGTATATGATGAACATTTCAATATATGCCAATCTCACTTTTTCAATCAAATATGAATTTATCTTATTCAAAAAAATTTATTTTTTATAGTTCATTAATGTGTATATAATAATTAACATTTCTTTTTATTTCACATAATTTTAATAGTATTTCATATTAATTTTCAAATAACATAAAATAAAAATGATGATATCAAATTAACCAAAATCAAATATATATATATATATATATATATTCAAAAATCAATACAAAATACAATCAACTAAAAATTTATATATAATAAATATTCATTAAAATATATGTATTAATAAACTAATAAAAAGTAACTAATCTTTCTAAACTGTATAAAACAATTTATGATTTAATAATAAAAATTTAAATACTATTTTTTTATGATTTTATATAAAAAAAATAAAAATACTTTAAAGTAACACTTAATCTTTTATATTAAATTTTGACTGTGATAAAAAGATTTATTTGATATATTATAGATTTATCAAAATTTTAATAGTATAAAAATGTAAAATATGACCATCCGAATAATTTATCAATATAATTTATTAATTTATTAATTTATTAAGAGTCAGATACAGTGTATTATGTTCAATAATAGAATAATAATAACTTGCATTACGAAGAACCTTTTACACTCTCTAAAAATTATACATAATAATATTTATTTCATCCTTCACACTTAAAAATTAAAATAGAATAATATTATTCTTTATTAACCTGGAACCTTGGCATGACAAAGGAGAGAGGTGTGGCAAAGTTCTTGTGGCAAAGTGAGGATGATGGAGAAGCTCTCCAGAAAATGGGTGGATATGAAGAAAATTACATCTCTTAAGAAAGTCTCATATTTATTTAAGTACGACCAAAGAGGAAGTATAAGTGTTTGTCCAATTAAGCTTTCCAATGTAAATTGCTATTCTTATTGCTTCTTAAAATAAATGGTATTAACCCATCAAAGGACATAAAACTACATCCTTTATTTTATTTCAAAATTAAATAAACAATCAAATTATTTATTTATAAAATATTTTTCATAAATTTATTTTTATGAAAAAAATTTAATTATCTATTCAATATTTTTGATAAATTTATTTTTTTATAATTTTTTTAAATTTATTTGTGAAAATTTTTTTATAAATTTATTTTTGGAAAAAAATTTCATTAATTTATTTTGTTAGAAAATTTCTAATGAATTTATTTATGAAAAATTTATCATAATTTTTTTTTGTGAAAAATAATAAAAAAAAAATTTTATTAATCTTTTATTTACAAATTTAAAGTAACAAGAAATTTGTAAAAAATTTATAAAAAAAATTATATTTTTTATTTTATTTTAAATATTATTTACAATTTTATTTTATAAGAAATATAATTCTTTTATACTACTTTTTTATATAAAATATTTTAAACCGATGTTCATAATAGTTAAATGTATTTTATTTTATGTAATAATTTATATTTTTATTTTATAACAATTATGACATTTTTAACTGATATTATTTATATATTAAATTTAAATTATCATTTTATATTTTGTGATAGACAAGATTCATGACAATCTTGATAAGTGTAATAGAAGTATATGTAGGAGTTTAAGGTGAGTTGAAATTCCACATTGGGTAGAAATGGGAAGGTTGAATAGCATATAAGGAAGAAAGACGCATAAATCTTTAACTTTAAGGTTTTGGGTAAGAGTAGAGTCGTATTCACTTATATAGTTGTTGGTTTACTTTCATTGGTGAAAATCTTTCGGATTAACCCCTCTCCTTGGATACTGTGATGGTGATCTTATTCTTCTTCAACTAACATGGGAGTGTAGTTTTTACTTAGAGGAGTTAAGCATGCTCCAGATGTTCGTTTTAACTTGATCTTTGTATATTTGCTTGACGATAGTGGTTATGATAATCACTTTGGTTCCGGTAAATGGAAGCTCACTAAAGGTAACTTGGTTATGGCCAAAGGGGAGAAATTTCTTAAATTATATTGGACTAAAGCTTTGGTTGCTAAGGACAGTGTGAATGCTATGTATATGGAGACATCTTTGTGGCACCGAAGGCTTGGTCATATCAATGAAAAGGGGCTTAATTGTTTAGCCAAAAAGGATTTACTCTTAGGTTTGAAGAGTGCAGAGTTGGAGAAATGTTCTCATTGCATGGCTGGAAAACAAACTAGAGTATTCTTCAAGAAGCATCCTTCTTCAAGAAAGTTAGAGTTGCTTGAATTGGTGCATTCTGATGTTTGTGGTTCATTAAAGGTAAAGTCGTTCAGTGATGCACTTTACTTTGTTACTTTTATTGATGATTGTTTTAGGAAGTTATGGGTCTATGCACTATAGAGAAAGGACCAAGTGTTTGAAAAGTTTAAAGAATTTCATGCTTTGGTTGAGAGGCAGTCAAGCAAGAAGTTGAAATGCATTCGTATTGATAATGGTGGTGAGTATTATGGATCGTTTGATGTTTATTGTAAGTAGCAGGGTATGAGGTATGAAAAGACTGCTCCTAAAACTCCTCAGTTAAATGGTCTAGCAGAAAGGATGAATAAAACTTTGATTGAAAAAATTAGATGTATGCTTTCTGAAGCAAAGTTGCCTAAGCATTTTTTGGGAGAGGCATTGCTTGCATTTGTGCATGTTATTAATCTTAGTCCTGCAGTTGCTTTGAATACTGAGGTGCCAGACAAAATTTGGTTTGGCAAGAATGTTAATTATGATCATTTGCATGTCTTTGGTTGCAAGGCATTTGTTTATGTCCCAAAGGATGAAAGATTCAAGTTGGATGCAAAGACAAGGCAATGTGTCTTTATTGATTATGGTCAGAATGAATTTGGCTATAGGTTGTATGATCCTATTGAGAAGAAGCTTCTTAAAAGCGGTGATGTGCAGTTCATGGAAGACCAAACCATTGAAGATGCTAACAAGGTAAAGAAGACTAGACCCGAGAAACATGATAATCTCATTGATGGTAATCCGGTTCACAATCTGGATAATGTTGAGTCTCATGCTCAAAATGATGAGCAACTTGGTGATATTGATGATCAACAAGTTGGAGATGGTGTAGAGGTTCCAATTGATGATTCTCAAGAGGAACATGATATGGTACATGATGATGATCATGATGTTGCACCTGAATCACCACAAGTCCTTATGAGGAGGTCCAACAAGCTTAGTAAACCCTCTTCAAGGTATTCTTCTGATGAGTATGCAACCTTGACTAATGGTGGAGAACCTGAGTGTTTTGAAGAAGCTTTGGAAAGTGAAGAAAAACAAAAGTGGTTGGATGCAATGCAAGATGAGATGGAATCTTTGCATGATAATCACACTTATGATTTGGTAAAATTACCTAAGGACAAAAGAGCTTTAGAGAATAGGTGGATTTTCAGGGTGAAGTAAGATGCTAATTCTACATCTCCAAGGTACAAGACCAGGTTGGTGGTGAAAGGATTTAGATAGAGAAAGGGTGTTAATTTCACTGAGATTTTCTCACCTGTAGTGAAAATAGCATCCATTAGAACTGTGTTGAGTTTAGCTGCTACCTTTGATTTGGAGGTTGAGCAGATGGATGTAAAGACAGCTTCCCTTCATGGTAATTTGGAGGAAGAGATCTACATGAAACAACTCGATGGTTTTCATGTTGAAGGTAAGGAAGATTATGTGTGTAGACTAAGAAAGAGTTTATACAGTTTAAAGTAGGCTCCAAGATAGTGATACAAGATGTTTGAGTCATTTATGCGTGATCAAGATTACAAAAGGACTACTTCTGATCATTTTGTCTTTATTAGAAAGTTCTCTGATGATGACTTTGTTATCCTGTTGTTATATGTTGATGACATACTTATTGTTGGGAAAAATATTTCTAGAATTGATAGGTTAAAGAAACAATTGAGCGAGTCATTTGCCATGAAAGATTCTTGGCATAAGTATCTTACGTGATAGAAGAGAAAATAAGATTTGGCTATCACAAGAGCAATACATTAAGAAGGTGTCACAGAGATTCCATATGAAAAATGTTAAATTTGTAAGCACTCTTCTTGCGACTCATTTTAAACTGAGTATTAAACAAAAGTCCTTCAAATGAAGATGAGAAGACATATATGAATAGGGTTCCTTAAGCATCTGCAGTGGGAAATTTGATGTATGCAATGATATGTATAATAAGATTAGATATTGCACATGTTGTTGGTATAGTTAGTCGATTTTTGTCAAACCCAGGTAAAGAGCATTGGAATGGTGTGAAATGGATTTTGAGGTATCTTCATGGTACTAGTAATTTGAGGCTTTGTTTTGGAGGTGATAAACCTACTTTGATGGGTTACTCAGACTCAGATATGGCTGGAAATATTGATTCCAAAAAGTCCACTTCAGGCTATTTGATTAAGTTTGCAGGGGGAGCTGTGGCTTGGCAATCAAGATTGCAAAGGGGCGTAGCGTTGTCTACTATAGATGTAGAGTTCATTGTCATTACAGAAGCATGCAAGGAGTTGTTATGGTTGAAGAAATTCCTACAGGAGCTTGGTTTTGTGCAAAACAATTATCCATTATTTGTAGACAGTCAAAGTGATATTCATCTTGGTAAGAATCCAACTATTCATTCTAGGTCCAAGCATATTGATATGAGATATCATTGGACACGTGATGCTTTGGATGCTAAGTTATTGGAATTGAATAAAGTCCATACAAATGACAATGGTGCTGATATGATGACTAAGTAATTGCCAAGACAGAAATTCTTTCATTTCTTACTTTCATCTTCTCTAGCTCGACTTTTAGTTGGCTTACTTGTTCAGCTTCTACAATCTCGGGTAGCTCGTCATCTTTTGGGTGGAAGGAAATCGACTTAAATGGTAGCTTAATCTCCTCAACTCTCTGTGCAATCCATTTGCGATAACTAAGCCTTCCTTCGATATCCCTTGGTCTTAAGTTACGCACCACATTTTCCCAAGCGCTTCGAACTTGCTGAAGTATCTCGGTAAAATGGCCATCCTCATAAAAGAAAACTAAAGAAGCAAGCGACTCTGGGGTTGGCGATCTTCTTATGGGATAACCAAATTGCCTCTGAGATAGAACATGATTATAACTTATGCAAGCTCTGGTGCCTATGAGAGGCACATTGGGATAACTTCCAACATGAAAAAAAAGGCTTGTTCTAACTTGCCATGATGGATGCCATCTAATCTTCTCTTCACTCAAACTAGCAAAGTGTTGAGCCCATTCACTTCCCCCCATTGTCGCAACCGGGGTCACGACGGGACCGGCGAACGATAAAAAGTAATTCACCCTTTTTAGGGGAACAATGGAGTCGCCACCATAGTTTATTAAGGAAAACTATGGAAAAACTAAAATGATCTTCGAAACAAAAAAATGGGTTCGGGAGTCGATTACGTGTAGGGAAGGTATCAGCACCCTACAACGTCCGTCTTAAGACGGTTACCTTTCAATTAAATATGCAAGATAAATATGACCATATAATGTTTGTTTTCCCTATAAACAAATAAAATATTATAAAGTAAAAATAATTTTTTAAAATTATTATTGTTAAAAAAGAAAAATATTAAATTAGAATTTATTTGAGCCCGACAAGATATTAACCTTGCTCCTACGTATTTCCATAAGATATTAACCTTACTCCTACGTATTTCCATTTAAAATGGAAAATCAGGGTTACGTACTTCTTCCTGAAACATTGTTTTTTTTTTTATTTTATTTTATGATTAGTAATTTTAAAAAGAAATGAGTTTTAAAAAAATAAATTATATATTTTATTCTTTTATATCAATCTTATAATAAATCAAGATAGTGTAAGCTATACATTGATATTATAGATTGCTATATAAATTGGCTTAAAACAATTGAAACATATTTATTTTATCGAAATAAATTTTAGTTAAAAGTTAAATATAAGATGACGTGTATAGCCATACATATATTTAAATGATTATTTTATATATAGGTGATATAAAAAAAATACTTAAATATAATAAGCATTAGATGTAAGACAATGCACACAATTGTACAAACATCTAAACAACTTTTAATATGAAAAGGAAAAGTAAATTTCACAATCATATTAAAAGTTGGTACCAAAATTTTTTTAAATAAAAAAGGGTTTATTAGAAAATCATTAGTAAATATTTATAAAATTAAAATTATGATTTAAGTAAACTTTGAGAAAATATAAAATATAAAATATACAATGATATGTCGGATATAAATAGATCAATTAAAATTAAAAGAAAAATGTATATATATATATTTAAATTTTTAATAAAAGATAAGATATCAGGAAGAACAAATAGTGAAGAACAGTGGCCCACTAACCACAAGAAGTGAATCAATGGCAGTAGAAAGTTCTAACAAATAATTGAAAGAGGCATTGCAGAAGGGGTGAAATAATTGAAGAGGCAAAAGGGAAGAATAGTAAGAAGGGGTTGGGAGTGATAAATCAAAAGGGACTGTACCGACATGGGGAAGAAAGAGTGGGAAGAAGAAAAGGCATCACTGGCTGGTACTGCCAAAGGGAAAGGCTCATCCTACATATACAGCCAGGGCTGCCACTGAACAGCTCTTACCAAGTGGACTAAAAAACCTTCAGGGCATTCACAACATTCAGCCGTAACAGTCTTTCTTCTTGCGTGTAGGATAAAATAAAGGACAAAATAAAAGAGGGAAGGGAAAGGGAGCGGGGTTTGAATCGGTTCAGTGAATGAGAGGGTTGGTGGGAGAGTCTTCAGATAATCTACTACAGCAATCAACATAAATAATACAACAAAACCCTGAATTAAGAATTACCTCTAGTTCTCCTTCTGCCTTTTTTTTCAAAAATGATGCCCCTTCTTCTTCTCTTTTTTTTTTCTCTCTGTTTTCGTGCCTCCTATTTTTACAGCCGCCCCTCTTTTTATCACTGCCCCCTCCTCTTGCTTTAGGGTTATCCTTAGGTTAAAAATTAGGGTTATTTTCTTAATGGGCTTGGGCCATTTTTTTTTCATCCCCTCTTTTTTCTTTCTTTTATTTATTTATTTTTATTATGATTTTGTAAATTTTTTCTTTTTAAAATGTGTTCGAAATGTATTTTTTATATATCTATAAAATATTATCCTATATATTTTTTTTAGTATTTTTCAAACATAATTAAATAATAATATATATTTTTCTACCTTTTTATTTTTTCAATATTTTTTATTTATTAAAAAAAAAATATAATCCCCGGACGAAATTGGGTATTGACACCCATCACATCAGGTTTACACCATAACAACTCTTCTACAGGGCATTTTAAATCGACCGGTCTCTTGAAGATACGAGTGATGAACCACACAAATAGCACTGACAAACAATAAAGAATCCTTTTCCCCTTTCTCTCATGACAAAAATGCATAGTAGCATAAACGTCGGCCAATAAAGCTGTGACTGGGTTTTCCAATATATTTCTGCTAGTGACAAATACATCAATTGCAACACTATCTATAAAATCTTTGATATTAGGAAATAACACGATTCCATAAATAGTGAGAGCCAAAACATCTGTGAATGTTTCCCAATCTCCTTTATCGGCTAAATGATGCAAGTATTGTTCCAAGTATCCTCTTGTGAAGCCTTTAACTTGATTTTTATTCACCGGACGCTCCTCCAATTCCTTTGGATGTATCTTTGTTATATTAGCAATGGTCAAGATGGAAGCATGTTGTTCTATATGTCGGTAAGGGGTCTTTTATTCTATAGGCAAATCCAGAATTTGCTCAAATTCCTCTACTATCGGGACCAATTAGAAATCTTAAAATGTAAAACATCTCAATAATGGGTCATAGTATTGAGCCAAGGCAGTGATTGTAGATTCTTGTACCTCCACTTCTATCAGATTTAACAAGTTCCCATATTTCTTTCTAAAAGCATCCCTTCGTATAGTCTTCAGTTTTTGCCCCAATTCTCTCAAATTGGTCATATTTGCACAATTAGCCTTCAACTGCAACTTCTTTCTTAACATAACCTTTTCAGGTTCTCTTTTCTCCTCAGACCCCATATTAATTTTCATCTTCTGGTGAGATACTCAAAAAGCTTTACAACCTCTTACCTAAAGCAAGCAAAAGAATAATGAAACTAGTGAGAAATTAATGCATGAATTGCATGAGGAAACAACAAGTGCCCCTTAATCTTATGACTTTGCTACATGTATGGTATGGAAAGAAAAGAAAATCTACTATGCATGAGATGTAATTGATGCAAACATAATGTCATTCATGATAAGTACCACAATGCACGAACATACCTCTTGAGATGCTCCATATTTACATGAAATACAATGCGGACATGATGCACATTAATAATAAAAATAGATAATTGGTGAGCGGTAACAGGATATCACATTCTCTCCCTTTGTGCCCTAATCAAGGTTTATAAGTGTAACACTTAGGGCTCTAAGGTAAATTATATATGCATACTCACAAAGAGTGGCTCCTAATCTTAAAGGTATAAGACCACCAGAGCTATAGATCGCTTTACGGTATTTCCCACAATAGTTGGAAGTCTACTAGATGTGGGGATACCAATAAAAAGAACAAACTCTAGCTGGGGTTCTCACAATAGCCAAATGGGAAGTACATCTCAAATGACACTACTACACAACCCCTCTATTTCTAAGTCACTCAGACTCAGGTGTAAAGCCTTACTCAATGTACAAGATATGCCATAGTGTGTGTGTGAAGGGAGCATATGATGCAAACCCATAACCTCTCACCTACAAAATAACCAGAAAAGTCCCAGACAGATATAGCAGTTGTCGTCTACCCTAGGGTTCAATGGTCAAATCACATACTTATTTGTGACAAATAAATAGCAAAAGAAAAGAGAATATACAAAAAATATTAAAAAGGGAAAACAATCAAATATTCATGACAAATAACTAGCAAAAGAAAACACAATAATATAGAAAATATTAGAAAGGAAAAACAAGCAAATATTCATGGCAAATAACTAGAAAAAGAAAACACAAAATATAGAAAACATTAAAAGGGGAAAAACAAACAAATAAGAACATATATCTTGCATATTTAATTAATTAGGCTTGACTCTCTAGACAAAAGTCCCCATGGAGTCGCCATCTGTCGCAATCAGGGTCACGGCGAGACCGGCGAACGTAAGGAGTCACCACCATATTTTATTAAGAAAAACTATGAAAAAAACTAAAATGATCTTCGAAACAAAAAAATGGGTTCGGGAGTCGATCACATATAGGGAAGGTATCAGCACCCTACAACGTCCGTCGCAATTAGATATGCAAGATAAGTACAACCTTATAATGTTTGCTTCCCCCTATAAACACATAAAATATTATAGTGTAAAAATAATTTTTAAATTATTATTTAAAAAAAAATATTAAATTAAAGTTTATTTGGGCCCGACAAGATATTAACCTTACTACTATGTATTTCCATTTAGAATGGAAAATCAGGGTTACGTAGTTCTTCCTAAAACGTTGTTTGTTTGTTTTTTTTTATGATTAGTAATTTTAAAGAGGAATGAGTTTTAAAAAAAATATATTTTATTCTCTTTATCAATCTTATAATAAATCAAGATAGTGTAAACTATACATTGATATTATAGATTGCTATATAAATTGGCTTAAAATGATTGAAACATATTTATTTTATCTGAATAAATTTTAGATAAAGGTTAAATATAAGATGACGTGTATAGTCATACATATATTTATGATACTTTTATATATAGGTGATATAAAAATACTTAAATATAATAAGCATTGGATGTAAGACAATACACATGATTATACAAACATCTAAACAACTTTTTAATATGAAAAGGAAGAGTAAATTTCACAATCATATTAAAAGTTAGTACCAAAATTTTTTAATAAAAGAAAAGGTTTATTATAGAATCATTAGTAAATATTTATAAAATTAAAATTATAATTTGAGTAAACTTTAAAAAAAATATAAAATATAAAATATACAATGATATGTCAGATATAAATAGATCAATTAAAATTAAAAGAAAAATGTATATATATATATATTTAAATTTTTAATAAAAGATAAGATATCAGGTATAAGATGATGCGTATGATCTTACTTAACCCTTATCCTTCTTATGATAAAACTATCATGGTAACCTAATATATAAATTTATTTAGGTAAGTATACTTAATTAATTCTTATTATATTAAAATATTATTCAAAAGCCGTATATTAAAATTATATTTTATATGATCGAATGCTAACTATAAAATGACGTGAGTAGCCATATATATAATTAGATGATATTATCATAAAATAAAACAAATAAGAAAAGTTTCAATTAAAAAATAAAATGAAATAAAATTAAAAAAAAATCAATGTAATAATACAACGAATATTTTCATATAATAATATATTAAATATTATATTTAAAACTAAATATTTATAATTTGAAATCAAATATAATAAATTAATTTATAAATTATTAATTATTATTATTTTTTATAGATAAATATTGAATCGATAAATGAAATAAAACTAAATAAATGAGATAATGATAATAATAATAAAAGAAAAATACAAAATAAATTAAATAAAAAAATAATAATAATTTGACATAATTTAAATTCTTTATATCAATTTAACTATATATATATATATAATTATTACAAATTCCAATAAGTAATAATGTAAAAGAAAACTAAAAAAAATTAGAACTTTTACCATTAACCTCATTTTTTTTAATCTATTTATTTGCTAGTATTGATATAGGGGGTTATTGCCATAGCTATAAGTACCAGTATAGACACAAACAATAATAAGAAATACACAAGTTGAAACCACACAGTGCACCAATGCTACTACCACTGCAAACAGATATTTTCATATTCAATTCAAAGGAGCTACAATCCACTCAAAAGGTAAAAAAATAAAATAAAAATGGATCAAATACAGTAAACAAACACAACTAGAACGCAAGCAAAAATACTCCATGCTAACCAACAACAATCAAGCTATATAAGCCTACATGAAATTTACAAGCCTCCTTATAAAGCAATAATAAATTCCTCAACTAAGATTATAGCTGCATTTCTTTCTCCAGTGAAAATTTGCCCCAAAAGCGTTGCTTCATAAACAATCATACTACACAGAATCATAAACAGAGATGCAGTTCTCATGTTCCCTTCTATTTCCCACAAAATCAAAACAAAACCAAATATTCCACCCAAACAACCAAAAACTGAAAACAGAGCACATAGCACACATTCATCATTCATTATTTTTACTTTCCAAAACAAAATACCCCAAATCGAGCATTCTAGTTCCAGTAAATTCGAACTTTGAACCCAAACACAACACAACGGTCCCAGAAAGGAGGAGAAAGTCCCTAATTCACAAAAATAAATCACCGCCAAAAGGGCATGGCAGGTGTAGAGCACATTGAAGGAAGAAAGCGTGGAAAAAGAAAAGTAATCATACCGCCTTGCACAATACGATGAAATTCTTTTTCTCCAACAAAAAAAAATGACGCCCCCTCCTCTTCTCCTTTTTTCTCTTCTCCTTTTTTCAGCAGTCACCCCCTTTTATTACATACCCCTTCCTCGCAGGTTAAAAAATTAGGTTATTTTTCTTTGGGTCATGGGTTCATTGGGTTTTGGTAATTTTTTTTGTATCCCCTCTTTTTTCTTTCTTTTATTTTTTTATTATGATTTTGTTAATTTTTTTTTTAAAAAAATGTGTTAAAAATGTATTTTCTTTTTTACATCTATAAAATATTATCCTATATTTTTTAAACATAATTAAATAATAATATATATTTTTTCGACCTTTTTACTTTTTTCAATATTATTTTTATTTATTATTTTTTTAAAAAAAATAATCCCCGGACGAAATTGGATGTTGACAATAGGTAATAAATATTTTGATTACTTTCATTTAGCAATAAATATATATTTATTTGTTAATAACTTTTTCTTATTCAATAGGATATGAGATGAAAGAACCAATAATATTAGCAAAGTTATCTACTTTACAATCAAAGTTTGCACAAGCCATGACTTTGTTGGACAAGATACCATTGGAAAAGTGGATTCAAGTATTTGATCAAGGGAAAATATATAGACACATGACAACAAATATAGTAAAGTATATTAACTCTATTTTAAAAGGAGCACGATCTTTACATATATGTGTTTTAATTAGAATCATATTTTAAAAAATAAAATCATGATTTGTAGAATGCGACCATAAGGTTGAATGCATGTTACGAGTCAAACATCAATATCCAAAAAAAATCATCACTTGTTAAAAAAAATGAAAATTGTGTCCAAAGTTACGGTTGAAATAATCATAAGTTTAATATATAGGAATTATCAAATATGTAACTTGGTGAACGACGTCCAAAATACTATACAATAAAATTAAATAACTTATGGTATGATGTAAAGGATTTTAAATTATGTAACTACCTTGTTGTTGTGTAATAAGGGTTTGTTGATTTGACTATTTAAATGTTGGACATTAACCTTATATACAAGCTAAAAATAATTTTTAACACCAATAAACTTCAATTTCATTTTATTAGAAATGAAGATTATTGAAATATTTATGTATAACCAATTTTCATTCCTAACTTAAATACAAAATCTAAACATTTCATACTATCACTAACATATTGAATTATTAATCGAATCCAAATAAATAAATAAAATTTATTTTCTAAAAATAAAAATCATAACCGAAAATATTGTCCTTATAAAATATAATATATTATTAAATTTAATACATTGTATTCAAATTTAATTATTAATAAATATAGTTACTCTAATTTTATATTATTTTAGTTTTTATATTTTTTACTTTATTATTTCTTATTTTATTTTTCACAATTTTAATTAAATTATTATTATAAATATATTTTTATTTTAAAAAAAAATAACCTAAAGTTTTACTATATAACACAACTTTAATTCATTGCAAATATTTATAATTTAACTTGAACATAACTTTTTCTTTATAATGTAATTTGAACCACGATTTTCATACATCAATAATTTAAAAAAAAAAATTACATACATCCATAATATATTTTCAAATTTACCACTTATACGTAAAGAAAAAAGAAAAATCATATTAATTTAATAATGATATTATAATGCATATATTTAAATAAAATTTATTACATTACTAATTCAAAATTCAAATATTAAATTAAATAAACATGGTTTAACATGGATTTGATGTAGCTATTAAGCACAAGTAGTGTGACTCATGACTAGTCTCAGTTGCGTCCATTTCCTGCAAGCTTCTTCCCAGTGAATCCACACATTAATGCTTCTTCAGGGATTTTTCCAAGTTTGTGAACAGCCTCAGCGAAAATGACACCCATTCCCATGTGCAAATGTGGTTCAATGTGGCAATGGAATGCCCAAACTCCTGGATTATCTGCCTTAAATCTCAATGCAGTCCAACCATAAGGAAATATGACTGCAGTGTTCCTCAATGGTGCATGTGTCAAATTGAATGTCTTCTCATCTTCTCCTCGTTTGAATTTGCCTTCTCCATACCCCAAAACCCAAAAGTCATGTCCATGCAAGTGCCAAGGGTGAATCTCACTACCAATCCCATTCAATTGGTTTGCATTTTGCAATATCACATCAACAACCTCGTTAAGGTTGAAGCTGTACACCCCATTGCCGATGTTTGAATTAGGGTTCACAGGAGGGTTGAAAATGTCATAGTCTTGAGGGAAGGTCACGGGTGCTGGTTTTGGATTAAAAGCATCGTTTAGTTTGAACTTGATGGCCCCCAAGTAAGGGGTTGGTGGCAATGACAGGGAAACATTGTTAATTGACCATTTGGTGAACCCATCAACCAGATTTTGGGTGTTGAGGAGCAAAATTGTACTATCAGCACGTTTTGGAGGCTGTGGGGTTCCCATCTTGGCAATGATATGCTTGGTGAAATTTTTGCTACGTTCAAAATCATTCCAAAGGGGTGTGACTGGTGGTGGAGAAGTTGGAAAAACTGATGCAGAAATTGTCTTGTAGTTTAGAATTGTTAAGCCTTGTGGGGTGTTAGGTTTTCTTCCTCGAACCCCAATTGAAAGCCAATAGTTTTGGTTTGGATCTTGATTCGTGTGAAGGATCACTGAGTAGCTTTCACCAGAGTAGATATCTATATCAGTAACCTCAAATGGTGTAACGTAGTTTCCATCAGCTTCCACCACAAGAAGTGTGTGATTCTGCATCACATAGAAAAGTTACATGGCAGTGTTGGTTCATGCATAGAAAGATATCTTATAATACCATTCTATCCTTATAGTATATATATATATATATTAAAAATTTATAAAAGGAATAATTTATAAATATCACGTATATATATTAAAAATGCTAGGATATGTATATTACCATTCTAAAAAGAATGGTAATTGTGTGAACTAAGTTATCCTAATGCCATGAGATCAGTGGCCATAACTTTCACGACGTGCCATGTCCTACCAAACCAACCCATGGAATCTCTCACTCATATATACTTTTTTCTTTTCTTTTTCTAATAATATTTTATTATTATTTTTACTATTTTAAACACATCATTGTCATTTTCCAGAATGTTTCAGTGTACGACAACTCAGTGAGTCCCACTGACATACATTCATACATAAAATTCTAATTTCCATACACACCGCATTATTTCAAGAACAAATAATTGCTTCTATTTTTCAACATCGCCTATAATTATCTTTATTTTTACTTACTTTTTGTACATCTATTCGATATATTTTTCTTCAAAAACTATGATATTTGATTTTAATGTCCTTGGAACTTCCCTTAATAAGGTGGGTTTCCTTTTTTGTCATTACTATTACAATAATATAAGAAACTAATTAAGGTAGATTTTTCTTAATAGTAATACCACTTATTTGAGAGTACAATAATATAAGTATAACAATTTTTAATTTATATGAATGATAGATCGTTGAAACTTTTTCCTTTACTATGTTTTTTACATATTTTCCACATGTCTAAACAATTTTCAATATATGAATGATGGATCATTGAAACTTCTTTCTTTACTATTTTTTCCAACTTTCTTGACCCATTAGTCAAGTCTTTACTATCTTGACACCTACAAACACTTTAATATATTATTGCAATGTTAGAGAAGAATCAATTAATAAATAGATTACGAATCACCGTGGGTTTCTCCAATTGGTTTCCTTTTTGGTTTAAGTGGAAAGTGTGAGAAATAAAATATCTTATACCAATCTACCAAAAGAAAAAAAAAAATCTTAGACTAACCACATCAAACACCTAATGGTCACTAAATGCACGTTGGTGAATGATGCCACTTTTACAAAGGCACGTTAAAGGATACCCAAGAGATTTGGAATCCAACATAATGATAAAAAGTAGAGGAAAAAAATAAATATAATTAAAATTTAAAAATTTAAAAAATTATACGAAAAAAATGTTAGAGTTCAAGATGAATTGAAATCTCATATTGAGTAGAAATGGAAAGATTGAATAATATATAAAAGAAAAAGATACATAAACTCGTAGTTTTAATATTTTAGGTAAGAAGTGGAATTGTATTCACTTATATAAGTGTGGTTTATTCTTATTAATGAAAATCTCTCAATGTTAACCTCTCTTAGGTATCCTGACATGTGTTTTAGATAAGTGTGTCCAGTCAAAAGATAATGGTACAAGTAAAAGGTGAAAGTAATGTTAACTCCCTCTTAACTACCTAAAAAAAACACCCCTTCCCTTTCTCTATATGAAAATTTGTTAAGGATTACATTGTGGGTTGTTGTAAATATTTTATTATTGAGATTCAAGTTCAAATTATTGTTATAGAAAGAAAAAACGTTAGAGGGTGAAATGGAACTTACCGAAATGGCTAAGTTGAGTGAAGCTAAGGCAGTGGTGCTGGCTATTCTGATCCTGTAAGTCTTGTTTGGCTCCACATGAAGAATTTGAGGGGCACATTCTTCACCACCTTTGAATTGGCACTGGGGTAGGGTTGTGTTGATGAATTTAGCTGCAAGAGAACAATTGAATTGTCCCCTTCCATTGATCAACAGAGTCTACAAAAGTCAAAAAATGGGAAAAAGGGTAAGAAAAAGTTAAAATTATATTCTAAAAGCTACCCGACAGTTAAGGAAAAGTTCAATCTATATGTTTCTTTTCCATTCCATATGTTTTCAAGTTACTTGTAGGTACCTTTTCATAAGTGTTTTTTCAAACTAAAATTACCTAATCCCAAACCTCATTTATTTCAACCTTTAATTACTAAAATAATAATAATACACGAACACTTGTTTTCAAAACATTCGTACAACACTTATAATCTGATAAACAATTAATAAAATTGTTAATGTAAAATTGGTTGAAATTTCAAAAGATTCTGTCTCCTTTCTATTCATTGTTTCACTTTAATCAATCAGAGGGTTATATTAAAAACTCGATTTTCTTGAAATATATAGAAAAGATAAATAAAAGCAAAAAGTATGACAGTGAAGATTTCAATGATGCCCTAATATAAAAATCCAACACCAATTTGTTCAAATGGGCCACATGGGCACGTTTTTCTATCAGATGATTTCTATCTGGAATTTGTATCTTTATGTCCCAATTTACTATTTTCATTTCTATGTCACATGTGGGAGGTTCTTAAAATGCTAGATCAACTGTTTCAATTGCTTTATAACAGGTTGTGTAAAATCTTTGAGATCTCCAACGTCTCTTCATACAAGGAAAAGTATAAAATAATTTACCTAAGCTCAAGTTATTTGCAAAATTTTAAATAAGAACATAAAAGGAAATAAAAACAAAAATGACTTACAGTGACAAAATTTATGTATACTTCTTACAACAACTAATGGTTTTGAAACAAAAAGAGGTATGGTTTTAGGTTTATGTTGTATACCTGAGGTTCACCAATCCATTTTAATGGTTTTGAGGAGAGACCAACTTCTTGTTCATGTGAGCTTGTGTGCCACAAATCACTGAGAAGAAGGTTGAATTCACCATCATAATGAAACGATTCGTTTTGACCCTTTGGCAAATCTACTATCAATGAACCATACAACCCTGCTGATCTTTGCATACCATAGTGTCCANCATATAATTAACACCCATCAATATATTAATACATTGCATAACATTCATACCTATATTCTCTCATTAAACAACAAACACATACAATACAAACTCATAAAAAGTTATAATTTTTAAAAAATAATTTTTTTTTCTTTCACTTTTCTCTTTCTAACTTTCACTTTCCTTCACCAACCAGAACTTTGGAATCAAAATTCAAAGGAGGACCTGGGACACCAATCAACATATAGATATCTGTTTTCTTCACTTGAGAAGTTATTCTCAACTCGAACGTGACCCGTTAACAATTTTGTTAACAATTAGGGCTTCTCAAATCATATAAAAAAGAATCATAATCTATTAACAGATAGCCCAATTTAGGTCCAACAACCTGCCAACTAAGATTCAATATATTAACAAGTGGTCAAATCCAAGTGGTCAAGTTTAGGTCCAACAATTTTATTAATCAGACTCTTTATATTAAGTAGAAAATGATTATGATGCCTAACTCATCCTCAAAATTAGTTTAAAATATGAGGTTTACATCTCAGTTATATATTATAATTCGGCCTCACTTATATAACAAAGAGAGAAATATATTTACCCTGTCAACGGTAAACCTGTAATGAAAAGTTTCTCCTGGGTTTATAGCACACTGTGAGATTGAAGCAGTTCCATCAGCCCAAGGAGTTCCAAGCTGCATAAGCAAACCAGCAAACCAACAAAACAAAACAATAAACCATTTTTGGTCAGCACTAGGCACAGTAAAACCACATAAACCCTCATATTACACACTTCTTTATATTATTTTGCATAAAAACTACATAGAAGAGATTAAAAGAAGAAAAGAACCTGTCTGATTCCATGCCAGTGAATAACAGTTCCCTCAGTGAAAAGCTTGTTGGTGAGAGCAATGTCAAGAGTGTCACCAACCTCAGCCCTAATAGTTGGTCCTGGAAACTGGCCGTTGATTCCCATCACAACGTGTTCCAAGCAATCTGGCTTCTTCATCATGTACTCCACATCAAACTTGTAGTGCCTCACCCTTCCTCCAACTGTAAACTGTACCAACCCCAGACATATGCACCAAACAAAAAGTGCTTTCAACCCCATAATCTCTTTGCTAAGACAACCTTAGCAACAGGGACTCAAGAAACAGAAGAAGCTATTGATGAACTAAAAGGAACTCAAAGATAGATTTATGAATGGATGGTGGCACCATTGCCTAAGTACACACACATATATATATATATATATATATATATATATATATATTTTGCTTATTATATGAAAGTACCACGTGTAACTTATTTTTTAATTTATCAACTAGGTTCTTCGTATAATTCATTGGTTTGTTTGGCATGATTTTCATAATACATTATTGCTGGTGAATTTACTTACGCAAGAGAGAGGTAAAAAGCAATAATACATGGAAGTCACTGTTTACTAGTTTATTGACTGTTTTCTTTGACAAAGTTGCATTGTAAAGAATATATATATATATATATATATATATATATATATAAACATGTCAAATAAGATTGATGGTTTTGTTATAATTAATTAAAAATTTAAATATAGAGTAATTTGTAAAGGGTTTCAGTGTAAAAAATTTACATGGATAATGCTATAATATAATTAAACTCATTTACAAAACCGACATTTTGAGAATGTTTGTTTTTCTTATTCTATTTTCAATATTTTACAGGAAACGGGACACAACTTGTAATATCACAATTATTGAACACTGACAAAATAATGAAAAGTACTTATTAACTAATTAAAAATAAAAAATAAAAAAGTAATTTTTTAATTGAAAATAAAATATTTGCAACTTTTTTTATCTATGTTTGTTTACAAACAAAGAAAAATGGTCCATCAACAACTATGTGTGTTTCTGTCGAAAGACATTGGACCTTACTCGCAATATTCCTTCCGCAAATTAATGTTTGTGTCTCACTTGATTCTTAATTTTCATTGACAAATGTTATAATGTTCGCATGTATGTGCATTGATATTTGGTACATTGACTGATTCACTTAAATTTACTATTAAATTATGAGATTAATTTCTTAATGTAATATGTAACAGTGTAAAATCTTGTTAAAAATAAGGATAAATATATTTTTCATCCTAGAATATCAAATATGTTAAAATGAATTTTATAATTTTTTTTTAATATTAGTATAGTTATTACAAAATTTAAACATATTATTTTAATTTAAATTTTGAATAAATTTAGATGATATTAATATAATAAATAATTATTTAATATGAAAAATTAAATAATAATTTATATGATAAGTGTCTTTTTATATTTTAAGTAAAATATAATTTTAGTTTCTATATAAAATAGGTAATATGTTAAAAAAAATTATAAATTTTTTATGTTATTTTAATTCTTACGAAATTATAATTTATTTTAAAATTTTAAAATTTTAATAAATATTAATAATTATTTAAGTGAGAGAGATAGAAATATGAATATTTAAATTAATTATAATTTTAAAAAAAATTATGAATATTTAAATTAATTATAGTTTAAAAAAAAAGTGAATATTTATATTATTAACTTAATATTGTCATTATTTTTCTAATAATTTTTAATTAATAAAAATAATAAATTAAAAGTTTTACTAAAATCCATCAAACTTTTATAACAAAAACTTCCTTTTCATACCAATATGGTGTGTCAATGTACAACTCTTCATTGTCCAAGCACAATGCTCAATATCCAAGCACAATACTCAATCTTCATGTCTCTTACTAATAATTCCTCTTACTTTTCGGCTTCTCTCATAAGTGGTCATAAGTGGTGGTCATCATCTTATATATATCTCTAAATATGGTGGACCAATAAAATTCACTCTTTTAGTACTCTCCTTGTTATCCTCTATGGACAAAAAGGCCTCCTATAGATGTAGCATATAGATGTGGCATGATAAAAATAAACTATAACCTAAAACTGATGGTTAGGAATATACTTGTAAATAACTTAATTATTAAAAATTTTCACAAATTTGAATCATTCCAAACATAGTATTTAACATCAGTTATAAGTTTATCTATTTAAGCCATTCAAGAGATACAACAAAAACAAATAAATAATTTATAATATCTGCCAACAAAGGTGTAGAATTTAAAGAGTACAAAAATAATAAATGATTATTAAGGTTAATCATCTCTAATAAGTAAGGTAATTATGGTCCCCTCAATTCTATTCAAATGATCTACAACCTAATTCAAAACACCACTCTTATCTCTAATCTCTATGTCAAATTCCTAGAGGAGAAGCATCCATTCGATTAATTGAAATTTAGCATTCAGTAGAAATTTATTTAATGTAACACTAGCTAATTGCTCCTACTTAATGGTGGTATAATTCGCTTTCACATAAAACAACACCAAGTTCATAGTTAGAGGCATCACATATGAGCTCCTGATCAGGTTTGTAGGATAGGAGATGTATTAAATCTCTTTTTTTAGTTCTTCAAAGACCTCTTTACATGACTAATCAAATGCAAAGGTTGTATCTTTCTTAAGAAGGTTGGAAAAGTGGTAGGGCGATCTTATTGAAATCTTGTATAAATCTCTTATAAAAATTTGCATGTCCAAGAAAAAAACACACTTCCCCCACAAACACGCGGTAATAAAGAAAAATAATAACATCAATTTTTGCTCTATCAATCTGAATACTTCTTTCAAAAACTAGATTTCCTAAGATTATACCTTCAGATTTTCTATCAATCTAATAGAAAAGGCATTATAAAGCACACAAAATGCTTGCAGGTATGTCACTTATTCAGATGAAGCTAGGTAGGTGCCACATTAAGAACTAGGAGAACCTCCATTATGAGTTCGTCAAAGGGAAGACGAACCCGAACATCCAAAAACAGGCAAGCATACATATAAAAATAATCTACATCAGAATCCTCGCAATCATGGCAGACACAATCTATTTGGGTACGTTACCGAGCATAAAAAGTGTCATCCTTAGTCTCCGGGTACAACAACACTTGCCCTTTAACAAAGGACTTCACCTCCCTAGACCTAAAAAAACCTAGAGGTGTAATGTTTAACCCCTAGAGACACCTAGTCATAGCCTTGACAAGGAGGAATGTCATGCCTCCTCATATTAGTGATTTCCCTTCTGTTTAAAAAAGATGTATAGTATTCGGAATCAACAACCTTACTAACCACATTTAAGGTAGACCCCTCGTCAGAAAGGATAGTGAGATCACTGATAGTGCAGATCGAGCTTCCTTTAGAAGAATTCCTTGACAACACCTCGGCGATGGAAAAAGACACAGAAAACATAATACCGATTTTTTAGAGCTCACTCAAAGACCTTTTAAGCAAATGAGAGGCATGAAGAAAAGTGTAGGACCAAAACACTTATTTAGAGGAGAAAAGCAATCATAATCATCTCCCCCACTCACACGCGATCACCCAACCACAATCAATTCGACAACTCAGTGCGTTTCCAGGGAGGAAATCAAAGCAATGCCATCATCATGATGGAACCTGCCAAAAAGCAAAAATTGTCTCTTGGGCACAAGGTAGGAAAAATCTCCCACCCATAATTAAAATTTCAAACTTACTTTCCAATCAGAAAGAGTCTCACATCATATATATTTAGTCTCTAGATTGCCTTCATTACTAACCTATTTCAAGACACCCCAAGATAGTATTAAACATTTTGAGATTTGGAGGACTAGTGTATGAATAGTCAACCGAGAACACCTTAGTTGGCTCTTAAGATCCATTCAAATATAACGGCTGAAGACTATCAACTTAGTAACCATAACATGTATTTAAAATATAAGCGAAGATTAAACACTAATTATAAATATTATAATGTAATAACAAACATAATAATAAGCAAGTAAGACAAAAAAAAAATATAAACAAGACTCTAAAAATGTAATGTTCATAAAAAACAATATAAATAAAAAAATTGAAAACGTTATTGAAAAGAAACCTAATTTGAATTATCTTATTCGAGAAAAACCAATAAATACATTATGTAATTTACATTTTATAAAGTTACAACAAAAAAGAACATATCCTAAAATTTAGGCATAATAGGACTATCTCTCATTTCAAATAACAAAAATAAGACGAAAGAAAACGTGAAAAGAAAATGATAACACGCTTTAATCCGGTATGACTAATTTGACTGATGCCACGTTTTCATTCTTTTTTTCTTGACAACGTTTGTGTCTGATTTTTTCATTAGCTTTTGAAATAAGTTCATTTTAGAACAGCTTTATATTATTGGGTATTAACAGAAAAAGTTTCTTCTAAATGACAAAAATAATTACTATGGAAAACACTACTTATTTTAATGTAAAAAACTTTCTAAATATGAGTAATATGAAAAATCATGAGACCTATTTTAATAAAAGATTTCTATTAAGAAAGTAGAATTACAAATATTCTCTCTTCTTCAATAGGATAATTTAACATATGTTAGGTTATAAGAAAAGAAAGTGCAAGTAAAGAAAAAAATAGATAAAATTAGTAAATATAGTATTTATTAGTTCTATATAAAAGTGACATGAAAAAAAATTTATCATTTTTTAAAAATAATAAATAAATAAAAATCAAGTAATTATACAATTACAAAAATTATCCATATATTCATTTTTGAAGAGAAATGAGAGAAGGGTAATTTTAGAAAATATCATCTATTTTTTATAATTTTTATTCTTTTCTTTTTACATGTGAGTAAAAATTAAAGTATGTGAGAGCTAATCAAAGTAATATATTGTCTTATCACTTTCTTTATTATAGAAAAAAAAAATTATCTCTTTTTCTAGTCAATTCTTACACAAGTCACTTTTCACTTTTTATACTTCTTTCCAACGAATGGGCTCTTAAAGAATTTCACTTCTCTTGAATAATTTTTTCTCAATTTTCATTAAATACGATAAAAAAAAAAACATTCTTTCTCTAAAAAAAAAAAAAAAAAAAAATCTTTGAATTTTTTTATAATGAATATGTCTTTAACTTTTTCATGGTGAATGAAAATTGTATTCAAGGAGTGAAATTATGTTTCTTAATTCTTTATCTCCCAAGGTGTATTTTTTATTATTCAAAATGAAAAACACAAGTAATTGAGAATTTAAGTAGCTGTACCTCGAATTCTTTTTCGTTCTATGACCTTCATTTCTTTTGATATTTTTATATTCAAGATAATGGATATACTTTAATTTTATTATTTTTAATGATTTTTTTTCACAGGAGATAGAGAAATAAATGCTTGTTAAGTCCTATAAACTAGTAAAAACATTAACAAAAGAAGAAATAGTAAAATTGATAAAATATAATAAAAATAATTGATAAATTCATTTTGAAAACTAAAATGTCCCTAGTTGACTATAAAATCCCAACCAGAGACCTTTAGTTCCGAAAAAATTTGAAAAAAAAAAAAATATATATATATATATATATATATATATATAATATGCATGTATCGAGTATTTACATAAGTTATATAAAATTGCATTTTCTTCATCTAATTCATAATCAATATTGAAATAGTTAAAATTCGACAACAACTGATGTGAAATGGATATAGAATATCTAGGATGTAAAATCATGTTAATGTAAGAATGATATTATAATGCATTATTTAAATAAATTTTATCACATTATTGATTCAACATCCAAATATTAAATTAAATAAACATGGTTTAACATGAATTTGATGTGGCTATTAAGCACAAGTAGTGTGACTCAGTGACTAGTTTTTGTTGCCTCCATTTCCTGCAAGCTTCTTCCCAGTGAGTCCACACATTAATGCTTCTTCTGGGACTTTTCCAAGTCTGTGAACATCCTCAGCGAAAATCACACCCATTCCCATGTGCAAATGTGGTTCAATGTGGCAATGGAAGGCCCAAACTCCTGGATTATCTGCCTTAAACCTCAATGCAGTCCAACCATAAGGAAATATGACTGCAGTGTTCCTCAATGGTGCATGAGTCAAATTGAATGTCTTCTCATCTTCTCCTCGTTTGAATTTGCCTTCTCCATACCCCAAAACCCAAAAGTCATGCCCATGCAAGTGCCAAGGGTGAATCTCACTACCATTCCCTTTCAACTGGTTTGCATTTTGCAATATCACATCAACAACCTCGTTAAGGTGGAAGGTGTACACCCCATCGCCAATGGTTGAATTAGGGTTCACAGGAGGGTTGAAAATGTCATAGTCATGAGGGAAGTGCTTAGGTGGATGTGTTTGATTGAAAGCATCGTTTAGTTTTAACTTGATGGCCCCCAAGTAAGGGGTTGGTGGCAATGACAGGGAAACATTGTTAATTGACCATTTGGTGAATCCATCAACCAGATTTTGGGTGTTGAGGAGCAAAATTGTACTATCAGAACGGTTTGGAGGCTGTGGGGTTCCCATCTTGGCAATGATACTCTTGGTGAAATTTTTGCTATAAGTAAAATTATCCCAAAGGGGTGTCTCGGGTGGTGGTAAAGTTGGAAGAACTGAGGGGAAAATTGGCTTGTAGTTTAGAATGGTTAAGCCTTGTGTGGTGTTAGGTTTTCTTCCTCTAACCCCAATTGAAAGCCAATAGTTTTGGTTTGGATCTTGATTCGTGTGAAGGATCACTGAGTAGCTTTCACCAGAGTAGATATCCATATCAGTAACCTCAAATGGTGAAACGTAGTTTCCATCAGCTTCCACCACAATAAGTGTATGATTCTGCATTACATAGAAAAGTTACATGGCGGTGTTAGTTGATGCATGAAAATGAATCTATACTGGTGTGGCCTGTGAATCTATAGTTTCTAAAATTTATAAATTTAAATTATTCTTCTCACCCTAAAACTAAAGAAACATTTTTTTTTTTTTTCTCATCACTTTTTAATCAATATTTTTTTTATTTTTTCATTTCCCTCTTTGTTCTATATCTTTTTATACACCCAAAAAATAGAAGTATATAAAAATCAGTAGTCAACTAAGTTACCCTAATGCCATGATAGTATCGAGTACGTGCTTCCAAAACAGTGACCATAACTTTCACGACGTGCCAGGTCCACCAAACCCATGGAATATCACTCATACATAATTTTTCCTTTTTTTATATATATTTTTTTAATATTTTAAACACATCATTATCTTTTTCCACAATGTTTCAGCGTACGACAACTCAGTGAGTCCCACTCATACAATTCTAATTATCTTTATTTTTACTTTTTGTACATTTATTCGATATATTTTTCTTCAAAAGACTATGATATCTGATTTTAATGTCCTTGGAACTTCCCTTTATAAGGTGGGTTTCCTTTTTTGTCATTACTATTACAATAATATAAAAAACTATTAAGGTAGATTTTTTTAATAGTAATACAACTTATTTGAGGGTATATAAATTTTATTAAATTGAGTTCTCGATTATTTTTTATTAAATTGAGCTAACATAAGAAAGTGAGGGATTTCCACGTGTACTAAACAATTATTAATTTATATGAATGATGGATCATTGAAACTTCTTTCTTTACCATGTTTTTTACATGTTTTTTCCAACTTTGTTGACCCATTGGTCAAGTCTTTACTATCTTAAAACCTACAAACACTTTAATAGATTATGAATGACCGTGGGTTTCTCTCCTTTTTGGTTTAAGTGGAAAAGGTGAGGAATAAAATATCTTATAGCACTCTACCAAAAGAAAAAAAAAAATCTTAGATGAATGATTTGGGATGAATGATGCCACTTTTACAAAGGCATGCTTAAAGGACACACAAAAGATTTGGGATCCAACAAAATGATAAAAAGAGAGAGAGATATAATTAACTAATGAAATACAACATGTTATTGTGGTCCTAGTTTATGTCTAAGTTAAAATAAAGTTATAAGGTGAAATAGAACTGACCGAAATGGCTAAGTTGAGTGAAGCTAAGGAAGTGGTGCTGGCAATCCTAATCCTGTAGGCCTTGTTTGGCTCGACCTGAAGTATGTCAGGGGCACATTGTTCATCACCTTTAAAGTCGCACAGGGGTAGAGTGGTGTTCGTCACGTTAGCTGCAAGAGAACAATTGAACTGTCCCCTTCCATTGATCAGCAGACTCTACAAAAACCATAAGAAAACGTTAAATTACATTCTAAAAGCTACGCCACAATTAAGGAAAACAATTTTAATATATATATATATATATATATAAAGATAATGTTGGACGGATTTTTTTTTTTTTCAAATACCTAGTTTATAAGTGTGATATGATATAGAAAGTAATTATAAAATCTAATTCATTCTCAAAATTGATTTAGGATGTGAGATTTATACTTCACTTATATATTATAGTTTTGTCTTATTTTTAGTTAATGTGAGATTTTCCCAACATTCTTCCCTCATGTTGAGGAAACTTTTTCAACTTAAATGTAACTCGTTAATAGATGATCCAATTTAAATCCAATAACCTTATTAATAATGTGATCCAATCTAGATCCAACAACCTTGTTAATAATGTGACTAAATATAAGTCCAACAACCTTACTAAATTAAGACTTTGATATCATATAAAAAGTTATTACTCTACTCTAATTCATTTTCAAAATTAATTCAGAATATGAGGTTTACTATTTTTAAGTTACTTTGTGAATACTTTTTTTTATAAAATGAGCTCATTTCAAACCTCAACTTTTAATTACTAAAATACTCATTTTTATCCAAAGTCATGTATTCCTTTCTTCTAACAGATTTTGTAAAATTCAATTGAAAAATGTCGAAAGTGTACAAATGAGTGTAAAGTTATTTTTTCTTATGAAACAATTCATAAAGTTCTTAATGAAAACTTGATTGAAATTTCAAAAAAATCCTTCTCCTTCTATTCATTGTTTCACTTTAATCAAACATAGGGTTTAAAAAGTTGATTGTCTTTTGAGATATTGTAGAGAAAGGATAAAAGAAAAGCAAAAAGTATGAGAGTGAAGATTTCAATGATGCCCTAATATAAAAATCCAACACCACTTTATAGAATTTGATATGATTATTCTATCTGCAATGTGTAGCTTTATATCTCAATATACTATTTTCATTTTTGTCACATGTGAAAGGTTTTCTTAAAATGATAACATGAGTTGTTTCAATTGCTTTATAACAGGTTACGTAAAACTTTAAAATCTCCATTGCTTCTTCATACAAGGAAAAGTATAAAATACTTGACATAAGCTTCAAGTCATTTCAAAATTAAAAGAAGAAGATACAAGGAAACAAAATAAAAATGCCTTATTGTGACAAAATTTATGTTAGTCATGAAAATAACTTTAGTTATATGCAATAAAATAAAATAAAATAAAATCAATAGGTTAATATGCAATAAAATAAAATATGTAATTAACATTTCCCATAACAAACCAACATTAAACTCAGATAAGTGTGATTTTAGGTTAATTTAATGGAGTTATATACCTGAGGTTCACCAATCCATCTGAATGGTATTGAGGAGAGACCAACTTCTTGTTCATGTGAGCTTGTGTGCCACAAATCACTGAGAAGAAGGTTGAATTCACCATCATAATGAAACGATTCGTTTTGACCCTTTGGCAAATCTACTATCAATGAACCATACAACCCTGCTGATCTTTGCATACCATAGTGTCCATGGTAGAAATATGTTCCAGCCTGCACCATATAATTAACACCCACCATATATTATTCTTTAATCACACAATTAACTAATAATATTTTAAATGTGATGAATCTAATACTTCAAATCGAAATAGATGTATGTGCTTAATTATTTAAAAACATTTAAAAAAATAAGAAAAGGACAAATTTTTGAAATAATTTTTATTTTCTCTTCAAATTAAATTTTAAAAAAATTCTCTATTCTTTCTTTTTTTTCCTATATAACAGAAAATAGAAATGACAAATGGCTTGATCCAATAGGATCTCTATTTCCACACAAGTTAAAATTGATGATGTTAGAGTTTCGTTGTCGAAAATGTGTTCTACCTCAAACAAACATTGTAAAAGTAGTTTTATTTTAATTTTCTTATGACACATCATTGATTTGGAATGTTAGACTTGAACCCTAATTTGAGTCTCCCAAAGATTGAATAAAAAAAAAAAGAATGAGAGGGCATAAATGTAATTACCTTGTCAACTTCAAAAGTGTAATTAAAAGTTTCTCCAGGATTTATAGCACACTGTGAGATGGAAGCAGTTCCATCAGCCCAAGGAGTTCGATGCTGCATAACCAAACAAACACAACAAAATCAATAATCAATAATAATTCATTTTTATCAGCATTAGCCATAATCAAACTTATAGTTAACAGTTCGTGTATTTTTTTCACATTTTTAGAATATTTTTTCACTTATATGTTTTTAATCTTGTTATCGTGAAATTTCAACTCAGTTTAAATTCTAAAAACATACTATAAACCCTTATATTTGACATTTCTTCACATAAAATACATAAAGATTAAGAAAGAAAAGAACCATTCTGATTCCATGCCAATGAATAACAGTTCCCTCAGTGAAAAGCTTGTTGGTGACAGCAATATGAAGAATGTCACCAACTCTAGCTTTAATGGTTGGTCCTGGAAACTCGCCGTTGATTCCCATCACAACGTGTTCCAAGCAATCTGGGCTTTTGATCATATACTCCACATCAAAATTGTAGTGTTTCTCCTCTCCAACTGAAAACTGTACCAACCCCAGCCATATGCACCAAATAAAAACTGCTTTCAACCCCATTCTTGCTTTCCTAAGACAACCTTAGCAACAGGGTCTCAATATGCAGATGAAACAAAAAGGAACTCGAAGATAATTTACGAATAAAAGAATAGGTCGTGTTTGGATGGTGGCACCAATGCCTAGGTAGACATATATATACGTGTGTGTGTTCTTTGAAATTTCGCATCGTGCTGTTTTGAGTTGTTATTTTGATTATTATATTCATTTTTCAAGTACCGTGTGAAACTTATTTTTTTAATGTATCAACTAGTTCATTGTATAATTCAGTAGTTTTTTGAACTAAAAGAATTTAAGGTAGAGATCTTTATCAAAAACTAGTAAGCATATCGGTTTTGTTTGGCATGATTTTCATAATACATTATTGCTGATGAATTTACGCAGGAGCGAGGTAAATAATACAAGGAAGTCACTGTTTATCAGTTTATTGCACTGTTTACTTTGACAAAGTAGCATTGGAAAATTTTGTTTATGAAACAACGTTTTTATATATATATTTCAATGTAAATCTAATTGATAATAAGTGAAATTGTTCAATATATATATAATTTGTATAAATAGTTTTTTTTTATATTTTTCTTTTATAAATATTTATTGAATTAGACAAATTTATTTTAATAAATATTTTAAATCAAGATAAACGATATAATATTTTCTTAATATTATTCTTTAATTTGTACTTGTTATAACAAAGAGGAGATACAATTTTGACAGAATTTTTTTTTTTTCATATTTTTTTTTCTTGTTTTTATATTATTATAATATCCAAAATTAGGTTTATAATTAAAATTATTATAAGACAATATAATTTATCTTAATACTATTTAATTATTCGTTGTATAATTTGTTATGATAATTTAGTAATTTATTTTAATTATATTATTTTATAGTTTGTTAATTTTTATTATTGTGTTATGTAATTAAAAATAGTTGGTAAAAATGAAAATATTTATGATCGAAGAATTTTCTCTAATCTTTCAACAATCTTTATTATTCTATCTGATAAGAATTTTCTTATATGTTATTTTCAAAAAGTTTATTTATCTTTTTTTTCTTTTTTCATATTTCTTTTTTTTTTGTTTTTTATTATGTTATAATATATATATATATAATATTATAGATATTCTGAATTATCACGTAACAAGAGATTGCAGATTTTATTATAATATATAGTGTAATTCTTAATGGGTTTTTAGTGTAAAAAAACTTAGTTTACAAAACCTACATTTTGAGAATATATTTTTTTTCTTATTTTATATTTAATATTTTAAAGGAAGTGGAACACAGAACGTGTTATTTGCAGCTTGTAATATCACAATTATTGAACAATGATAAAACAATGAAAATTACTTATTAAAAAATTAAAAATAAAACAGGTAGTATTTTTGTTAATTAAAATAAAAATTCTCAATTTGTTTATCTATGTTTATTTACAGACAAAGAAAAATGGTCCATCCACCACTGTTAGCCATCTGCGTTTATGTAAAATGACATTTTACAAAATATCTTTGTGTCTCACTTGATTCTTAATTTTTCATAGACAAATGTTATATAATGTTAGAAGTTATGTGCATTGATATTTAATCTAAATTACATGGATTGATTCACTTAATACTGGAAACAAGAAAATTTAGTATTATTTATAAATATTTATCTAAGAATTTTAAGTCATAGATAATTTATATTTATAGACAGATATATGTTAGGTAATACATTCATATCCATATATAAAAATAAATATATACATATTTTTAATTTATAGATAATTTAAGTAAGTTGATAAGTAATTTTAAAAATCAAAATAGAAGTAAAAAAATCTAAAACCTTATGTCACAAGTTTTCTCTTCTTTGTTTTCTCATTTTACTGTGAAAGTTATGTAACCTCTGTTGTCACTCTCTAATCTCTGTTGTCGCTCTCTAACTTCCGTTGTCGCTCTTTAATTTCTGTCTTCGCTCTCTAATTTCTGTCGTTGTTGTTATTTGACGTTCCCTCTTCCTTCTTTCTCACTTTTTGATGTTGACGGTCTCTAACCTCCATTGCCGACCGCCGTTATTATTGTCTTCGACAAGCCGACGAAACCCTAGGTCCCGACGAAGCCCTTTCTTACCATTGGCACCACCCCATTCGTCTCACCAGAAATTGAAAAGGTTTGAACCATTCTTTTCATCTCTCTTCTCTTCTCCACTAACTCACTCATTGCGTATAGGAAATGGGGTTGATGTTCTTGTTGTCTCGAGGTAGATTTACAATTGAGTAGGAATACCATTTAGTTGACCTGTACCTTGAACAATCTCAGTTAATCTTATTTTTCTTTGATAAGAATCAATATGATCTTTATAAGGTTCTTAATGAAATTCAATGGGATCTAGAGAAACCATGTATTCATCCATAGGATTCCAAGTACCCGAATCAATCGAAAATTTGATTCTATCTAAACGGTCTATTTTCAAATTATATCGACAGTATTTAAAAATATTCATTTTGGATTTCAAAATTTTTGGATAATTTAATTCATAACAATTTTCACATTCAATCCACAAATGTGTCAACTTTTGCTTTTCATGGAAATTATAAGTTCTTAAGCCAACTTAAACTTAAGGTTATCAAGATAGCTCAAGAAACATATATAGGTATTTCCTTTGCATTTTATTACTGCCTAAAGACCCTAGCATCTCATATAAAGTTTTTATTACCATTGGGGATAACCTCTTGCTGAAAAAAGAATTGTTTTGTATCAACATATATTGCAAATCTATGATACAAGGTGTACCACATACTGAATATAAACCATTAAAGTATTATATCAACATATACTAAATACAAGGTGTATATAAATGACTGATGTTGATAGGGAGATCTTCTTCCAATGGTTTAAAGTAATTTGTCTTATTTATATTCATGACTTTACTTTTTTACTTACATCCATTGACAAAGCTTTTTATTTTATTTATATAAATAATTTTCATAAAAAAAGGTCAGTTGGAGACCTCAAGATGAAGAAAGAATTCAAAAGAATTTTCACTCAAAAGCCTCACATAGGCGGCTATTTGAAATGTTTAAGGATGTTAGAAGGTCTGGAAAAAAGCCTGAGTGGATGTTCAATGATGTGTGAAATGCTTTATTAAACAAGTGAAATTCACCTACTTATCATGTAAAGTGTGCACAAGCTAAAAAGAATCGAGCTTCTAAGATAGGTGGTAGTTTACACACAGGTGGTTCCATTAGTATGCACAAACATGCCATATGTATGGTAAATACACTTATAACAAAAAGTTGTTTAATTTCTTCATAATATGCTATTAATTATTTCTTTTTCTAGGAAAAGGAGTTGGGTCGTCTTGCACATATTGATGAGGTCTTCAAGGAAACTCATATACAAAAGGATAATGGACAATTTGTTGATGAAAAGTCTAGGCAAACTCATATGAGTTGTTAATTTAATATTATCCTTCATACATTTTATTATTTCTATATATTGTTTTTATATTGCATAATTTTAATTTGTATGTTAACAGGAAGATATCTGAAACAACATCTTCTATTGCTGAAGTTGAGTCATCCCCACTAGATCCCGTAGAGGAGGAGAGAATAAGGACTAAAAGTTGGGTTGTTATTACAGGTGGTAAGAAAAATGGTCGAATCTATGGGGTTGGAGACCTTGCCCAGAATTACAAGTGCGGAGATACTTTCACACATCCAAGATGTAGTCTGTTTATTGATTCTCATGAAATTACAAAGTTAAAGGAAGAAGTACATACTTATAGGGAGGATAATGAAAGACTAAACCACCAATTATAGACACTTGTAAGTGTTGTGTTTCCCTTTCTTCCAACAGATGCACAATAACTATTTCAACAACAACAACAACAATAATCTCCCCAACAAGGATCACAACAGCAATAAGAGTAACAACAATTAGTGGAGCCATAAGATCAACCACCTTCTCAACCTCATAATGAACAATGAAATTACTCAAATTATTAGGACATGAGAACAAATATTAGTAATGTTTATTGGCATACTTATTTGGATTTGTTGAATTTTTTTTATATTTTTAGTTTTACTTTGATGTTGTTATGATAACAAAGTTTGAATTTTAATTTTTCTTTATATATTTGACTTATATTAATAGATATTTGAATTTGTAGTTACTATATATTCGTATTATGTTAAGGACATTTTTTTATATATGAATTTTACACTTAATGCATATGGAAATTATGTATCCAATACAACCAGGTTAAATATAGTTTAAAAAAAAAAAAAGAATAAATAGGTTTATTATATTATTTTACTTATGGGATTTACCTACGAATTATTGTTTGTAAGTAAATTTTACACATAAATTATATACGGATTTCTACCCATATGTAATTTACTTACGGAATACTAATTGTATGTAAATTATTTATGAATATTATTACCTACGGATTTAAATGAGTAGGTAAATTTCCTACTGATAATAATCCGTAGATAACTTACATATAAATTATTGTTTGTAAATAAATTTTATACATAAATTACATACGGATTTCTACCCATATGTAATTTACCTACGGAATACCAGTTGTATGTAAATTATTTATAAATTATTTATGAATATTATTACCTACGGATTTAAATGAGTAGGTAAATTTTCTACTGACAATAATCCGTAGATAACTTACATATAGATTATTATCCGTAATTAATTTTATATACGGATTATTACCAATGGATGACATTACCTACGGATGAAAATTTGTAGATAAATTTACCTACAACTAAATTATCTACAAATTTTTAGCCATAAAAAATTTGTTAATAAAACTAAATTACTTACGGATTTTTTACAATACCTATAAATTTATGTTTTAGATAACTATTTTTTGTAGTGTTTTACCAATACAATTTATGAGATTAGTTTCTTAATATGAACATGTTAATCGAGTAAAATCTTCTTAAAATTAAGTAATAAATATTTAAAGATAAAGTTTTTTTTTACGTTTATATTATTACAAACAATTTTTTATTAACAATAAAATTTATACTTTAAGATCTTATTAAAAGGTTTTCAAAGTCTTTTTTTCCAACGCAGTTGACTCCTAATACTCCTTGGTCTACTAAGGTATCCTCGGCTTCTTAGAATGTTTTTAGTTACAGGGTTCCGAATACTTCTCGGTTCACGATAGAGAAGGATACCTAAGAAGGCGCTCTGATGCTAAAGTTAGTTATTTGTTCGTTGAATGTTAAGGGAAATCCAATATGAAATCTTACCTCTCATTTATTGTTTCTTTATTTATACTACTCTTTATCATAAAGCCTTGTGTAAGGTTTATTATATCTTCTTGATTTGTAATAATTAACCTTGGTTTAAGTTATGGAAATCTAATACTTTTTTTCCTTGATTAGAATGTTCTTGGTTATATACTATTAAGCAAAAATTTCTCGACTAGTTACATTTCCTTCATCAGGATATTTCTAGTTATCTATTGTTGATCGAAAACTCACCTTAGATTTTATACAAATTTTCTCTACTCAAACTTGTTGTCAAGCCAAAATTTACAATCAACCATTTTAAATATACATTTATTTAATTATTTAATGAGAGAAAATATTTTTCATTTAGCTTTTCTATAATATCATCTCAACCAAAATTTCTAACATTGATCCTCATTCCGTTGCTTAATTGCGTTTTGAATTAACTATAAGTTAAAATTCTTATTATAAGAAATTATTGAATTATTGATAAAAATAATGTGTTAATAGATAGGTATTAAAATATATATATATATATATATATATATCGATAAGTTATTTGTTAATTTGATGGGATATGATTGAATTTTTTTTAGAAAAATTATTAACAGATACGTCCACAATTAAATCAATTTATCGATAAATTTATTAGTAAAGTTGGAATGACATACAAAAAATTTCACAAGAACTTTACATGTAGAAAATACATTGATATATATATTTATACAACTCTTAGTTTAATGTCAATTTACTTCTTTTTTTTATGATTAATATATTACACCTCAGACAAAGGTAATTCTATTATTAATCACATGAATTTTTGCACTTATTTGTGTAACGTAATTGATCATTCAAATTGCCAATAATTCAATCAGACGATTAATAATAATAGAGGCTTTGTTTCACACGTAAGTGACTGGGAGAAAAAAATCAGAGAAAAGAGAAGAAAAATGTGAAAACAAAAATCAAGACCCACCAATGATGGAAGAAAATGCTTTAAGATAATAATTCAATCATGTAGCATATGAATGCATTAGATACTTGAACATTTCAGCATGTGAAAGCATCTTTTAAAATTATAGAACTGAAAATATATACCCATTTATTAATTATTTACAAATTATTTCTGCTTTTGAAATTGAAGTTAAGAGCTGTCTCTGCCATTCAGATTGTTTATCAATGTATGCGAACGTCTTTCATGTTGGCATGTGATTCTATTTTAATGATAAAAGCATTTTATAATATGATATATGTTATTCTTTGGATATTAATAAATTATTCACTAAATTGTGTGGAATTTTTAAAATATCTTAATTTTATTAAATTTTATCTCAAAATCATTTTGTACTAAATGAAGTTGTTCAATATATATATATATAAAAGTTATACTTTACAAATTAAGATAAACAATGTGAGTTTCCTCTTAATATTTTTCTTTTATAAATATTCAATGTAAGACTTCTTTAATATTACTCATAGACAAATATTTATTAAATTAGACGAACTTAGTATAATAGGTAACAAAGATAAAATATAGACTCTGATAACATATCGCATTTAAACTTAAAATCAATTAATATTAAATGAAATTATCTAATATATATACATAAATCGTATTTTACAATTAAAATAGTTAAAGTAAGTTTTCTCTAAATATTTTTCATTCACATTGAACCAGACAATCTTATTCTAATAAGTCTTAAGGTTTTAATCAATTTTAAGTTATATAATATTTTAACGGTATATAAATTTGAAGTTCTCTCATGTAATAAATGTAATAAATGTGTTGATAGTTTTATTTTTTTATATTAAAATTAGTGATTTATTTAGGATGATATTCCTCGTTATATCTTCTATTCTTTCAAGAGTATCTAATGAGGATTATAGTATTTCTTAACCTTCTTACTTTTATATTAAAATTGTAATTATGCTATTATCTAATAATACATTATTATATAATATTTTGTTAATTTTTCATAATAACTATTTAAATTTTCTACACTGATATTATATACACGTTAGTTAAAGTCTTAAAATAATTCAAAAGTAGTTGTGTATGCAATTGAAGCTCAATTATCACATGTTCTATTCTAGATTTATTTAGAGATTGCTTACAAAATCATAAAGTGCACAAAAGAGCGTTTGATTATTTCTCCTTTTGACTTCGCAAAACGTGGCTAATACGTGTGCTGTCGTCGGTTAAGGCAAACAAGGTGTTAGGTTTTCAAAAACAAATTTGGTGGCTTCAGATTTTAAATTCATTTCTTTTGTTTTTATATGGAAACGTTTCCTTGAGAAATGGCTTTTAGCTGAAGCTTCGTGCTGGAGACAACAGTGAAGTTCTTATAATATTTTCACAAAGTTTATATCATAGCTTATTTATTTAATTGTTCAAAAGAAGTTCACGGTTTCTGAATTTGTTTTTAAGGAAAAGGACGTGAGAGTGAGATTTTGAAGGATGATTGTGATCTTAATAGAGTTTGTGCAGTTAAATATTTACTTGAAAATTTCGTTTCACATAGATTATAAATAACATCAAATTAAAATATATTATCATACGACGCTAATGCTTACCTTGTTTGATGTTTTTAGACTCAGTAGATTTTGACTTAATGTTAAGATTAATTAATCATTATAAAAGATTATTATAAAAGATTATGTTGGAAAATCTCACATTAATTAAAAATTATGTCAAATTATATTATATAAATGAGGTGTAAATCTCATCTTCTAAATTGATTTTGAAGGTGAGTTAAACTCATAATTACTTTTTACATGATATCAGAACCAAGTTAACAAGATTGTTAGGTCTAGATTCGACTACCTTTTAATATATTGAACCTTGGTTAGTAGGTTGTTGGACCTAAATTAAGCCACCTGTTAATAGATTATGATCCCCTTCTACATGATTTTAGGGGTCTTGATTGTTAACAAAAAAATTGTTAACAGACCGTTATATAGAACCTTGATTGTTAGCAAGTTTGTTGGATCTAGATTGAGTCACTTGTTAACGAGTCACATTCGAGTTAAGAATGACTCCTCAACGTGAAGGGAAAGTGTTGGAAAAATTCTACGTTAACTAAAAATAAAGCCGACTATAGTATATAAGTGACATATAAACCTCACTTACTGAACCGATTTTGAGAATAAGTTAGGCTCATAATCACTTTTTACAAATTAATTTCACTTCTTATACAGATAGTATAATTCTTGAATAGGTAAGCACTTATTCAAACCTTCTTAATTTATGCAGTGAATAAAAAGTGAATAATTGGAAGTAAAAATATGAAAAAGAGAATATTATATCATCGAGACATTTATAAATATATACAAGTTCAAAAATTAAAAAAGAGATTAATATCACGAGATTCCGAAGTAGTTACTAAATTTCAAGAAAAAAATATAGATAAAGTGGTTAACTTGATTCTTAAAAATGTACTGTGATTTTAAATTAGAGTATGAATGTTAAAAAATAAAAAAAGTCTTAAAAATAATTTTTATCTTTCATTACCTTTTTCTTTAAAATATAGATTCATGTACGTTATTTTAAAATACAATTTAATTTTTTATATATTATTATTATTATTATTATTAAAATATAATATAGTCCATATTAATTAGATTATATTCAATTGCATTTTATAATAATAATAATAATAATAATAGAATTCACTTATTTTAGAGATTCAATTTTAATTTTAATTCTTATAATTTTAGATTTTTTTTTTCTTTTTCTTATTGGAATCAATTATTTAAAAAGGATTTTATGTTTAATAATATCTTTTAAGAGTTTGATCTAGAAGTGAGATCATCGAGATACATCAACCTTTTTTTCTATTTGTAATTTGAAGAGATGTTAGTGTATAGACATGATGATATGGTGGCCTTTGAATTTAGTGCAGTAATGGAGAGATTTGATGAAGATGATGTTTGGTGAAACATTAATGAGATGATATGAAGTATCTACTGTTCATTAAATATAAGGCTCCTCTCATTAAGGAAGAGATTTTTATGTCTCAACAATATTTTTTATAAAGGATTCTTTGCTATACACACATCAAAATTATGTTGAGTTAACTAACAATTTCACCAATATATATATATATATATATATATATATATATATATAAAATGGATTCTCTAATTTTTTTTTACTTTTAAAATCATTTATCATCATTAATTAACACGATCATCAAAATTATAAAATAATTTACAATTAAAAAAAAACTAATTATTTAAGAAATTTGTATAAAAAATTTTAATTTATATCACAAAATTAATATTCCACGTATAATATATATCATTTGCAACAAAGATTATCAAATATTTTTATTAAAATATTATTTACATTTAAAATAATAAAAAAACTTAAAAAAAAATATACTATCTTCCATATGAAATAATAGTTTATCTATATATTATTAATAATTCAAAATATTATTTAAATACATAAAATATTTAATTATCATTCGAAAATAAAAAATTTTAAAAAAAAACCATACATGCATTATTTGTTTTCGTATCAAGACATAATCGTTATAGTATTAACAAAATCACAAACGCAACAATAAGAGTAAATTAATATAAATAAAATCAATCAAAATATATATAATTCATAAATTTATCCTCATAATCATTTATATAAACATATTCAGGTATTCAAATAATTATAATTGTACTCAATCATATGTATTCATCTTATTCACTTATTCACATGCACCTAATATTCTAGACAAACTCTTTCAAAAAATTATACGAAATTTTTTACCTTTAGGCTAACACTTGAACATATTTTCTTGGTTATTGAGACATAGAACAAACCTTAAGAATCTTTTTCACCTCTAAATTTTTCTACCTACTGTCTTTTTCTAGTCTACATACACATATTAAAGAACTGATGACTCAATCCATCCAATGATAAGTGTAGCAGAAATCTCCATCAACTTCTCACCACATGATACTCTTGTTTATGTAACTAGAATACCATTGAAGTATGGGTATTCCATGTGATATCACTACTAGAAAAAGATCTTTTTACGTCGGTTATATTGGACATTTAACGTCAGTTGACGCGGCGTCGTTGAATGAGATGTCGTTAAATTTAACATCGGTTAAGGGGACAACCGACGTAATATACAAAAGCTTTCAACGTCGGTTATTTAAATGAACGACGTTGAAAGTACGATTTATTACGTCGGTTATGTGAATAACTGATGTTGATTGTATGATTTATTACGTCGGTTATGTTAGTAACCGACGTTGAAAGTTTAGGATATAACATCGGTTATGGTCATAACCGACGTTGAATATGTGTGATTTTACGTCGTTCGCTACTAACCGACGTAGATTTTCGATGAATTTTTAAAAATTGAATTTGTTTTATATTAAAATTTTTGTTACAATACCTAGTAATCGCATATATATTAATGAAATGTATAACATAGTCAACAGACAATAATGAGACAGAATTCCCATATCACAAATAATACAATTACAATCATTACGATAAAACAAGTAAACAAAACTATATGTGCAATTATGAAAATCCGAATTTGGTAAAACTGTTTCTAATTTCCTAACTCTCTATGTGCAATTGTTTCTTCCTAATTTGAACAAAGTGTTGTGCCCATTTGTTTCTAACCATTTGTATGGTTTCAAAAGGCAATGGTTCTTTGTCTGTAAATGCCTGTGAAAATGAAATAATGGCATTGATTAGTTTCAATTATAAAAAATAAATTGAATGTAACAATTTAGTTAAATAAGGTGATACTTACATCATTCATAGTATCTCGAATGTTTCCAACAATAATCAGCCACATCCAATACATGACGTAATATCCACACTCGAAGTTACTAGGTTGTTTGTTACACTAAAATACGGTTTATTAATATATAGTTTAGCATAAAAACATAAATTAGATACACTAAAGTTACATACCGTAATCAAATTCCAATTTGGAGCGGTGCTTTGACTTGTGTTCTCCATCTAGTGTATTGCAAACCTTAAATACACTAATGAAAAATATTGTTTAGGGTTTAAGACTTTAAAATAAAAGAACTAATATAAAAATACAAGTACGATGTTAAAAATACATACTCGTTTACAATATTTTTTATCTCAATGTCAGGTTTCTTTCCCAATGAGCAGAACCAACACACAACATTCTTCTTTGGACAAATAACTAATAGCTGCCAATGGTGTCTGTATAATTACCAATAATTAGAAGTTATTCGATAGAATAATTTAGGGAAAAATGTACTTTTGCATAACTTACTAGTTTAAATAAGCACCAAGGTATATTTCTCGCTTTGACTCCATCACCCAGCTTTGGATGTATTTTTGAACTTCTTCTCGTTTATTTCCTGATTTTTGTATGGATTGGGGCTCCAGGAATCCATAAGCATCTATTGTGTCTGCTCCTCTGTCAACTGATGCAACATCCTATAATATACCAATGTGCTTAAGATGCATACATGTCACATGTAAAGTAGCGTATGTAAAAGCTATATATGTACTTACAGTGTCCAAAATTGTAGAACAGCTAGGTTTAGACATTGATTTCCTTGTGCAATCTCCAAGGCATCTGTATAGTCAATGTATATAGGGAAATCTTGATTCTGCACCCCAAATAACCGAGCATCCCATTCTACTTGGAATGACTTTATAAACAAATGTGGAAAAATTGCCAGCAAATCATATATTGGTCTTGATGAACCCTCCACATCTGGTGTCTTCTCCTCAAATGCATGAGTCGGAGCAGCATGTTGGACCAACCTGTTTGAATCATTAACATCCTATCCATTTTGTACATAATAATTAGTAACAATGAATTAAATTAAATTTATGTTAAAGTTAGAAATGAGAGACAAACCTTTGCAACAAGCGATTTTACCAGATGCCTAGGCCACACAATGAAGGTGTTAAGGGCCTGTTCCACTGTTTGCACCTCATCAGTGGGGATAGGGACTATAATAGTAGCATGTATAACCTCTTCAACCACCACTTTCACTAAGTTAGGTGCCAAAGCAACAGTGTGGATGGTTGAAGCCCCTAAGTCAACTGATGCATGGGCCACCAATGTTTGTTGACCCTTATCATCCTCAACCCACAATCCACATTTATTCAGCCTTGTGGATGTGGTATGACTAACAGGCACTTCACTAGTCCCTTCAGTAGTAATAGGGTCAGCACAACTACCCTTAGTGCTAACTCGTGCACCTACAAATATGAAAAAAATATAAACTTGTAAATTAAGTTAGCAAGCAATTAAATAAATCATAAGATGTAAATAGCTACCTGATGTAGGAGGAACAGGGTCAACGGGTTGAAGTGGCTATGAACTAGCAATCGATGCTAGAGTTGGACCAAAAGCAAGCATGAACTCCTCTCTGACTCGTGCAGTGATGGATGGAGTCAACTGCTCCTCCAGTCTTACCTTCAGAGTCAACACCACGAACACGGCCTGGATGTTCAAGTCTTCCAATAGTAGTTGTCAAGATATCATGACGACCACGAAGGATGAAAGATTCCTGTGACAACTGATCCTCTAGCTCATCCTACAATAAAATATTAAAAGATGAAAATTAAATTTAATAGTAACTAAAATCAAAGTAATCAATCATTTCACTTACAATTTTTGCAGTAATCTGTCTAGCTTCCTCAGATGTCATCTCACCAGAAGGTTTTGTGCGAGCCCTCTTCCACTTCTGGTGACGTGTTGGAGGAGATGGTGGAGGATTTTCCTCTTGGCTTAAACCAGAGGATGCTAACTCTAACTCCTGCATTTTTTTCTTCTCCTCCATCATTTTTTTAGTCAACAATTCATATCCTCCATGAGACAAACAATGGGGGGCCACATTTTTTCTTTGAATCTCCTTAGCTTTTAATCTTTTTCCTACAAGAAATAGAATAAGATACACCAAGTAACAAACTTGTAAGTTAAGCCAAAATTTAAAAAAGTAAAATCATACCTCCCAATCAGGAGCTTTCCTAGTATGCACAAATTTTGCCCATGTGTCCTCATCTATGCCATATTTTTGGCAAGGAGTCAATCCCTTGTTAATGACATCTGGTGCATAAACCCATTTAGTCGTCAATGTGGATTTGAATTGTCTCCACATTTTTGCTATAAAAGTCATAATCTTCCTCCTTACCTCCTCAGAATTTACAAGATCAAAATGTTTCTACAATAAAGAAGTAGTTAGTTAAGTTGAGTATATGAACAAGTGAATGATATGTTAAGGAAGTATTATTTTTTTACTTACCAAGAGATCTTGCCAAATCAAATTCTTTACAGTCTCCTCCACATAATCCCATGATAGATGAAGAATAAAGATCTAAATACAAATATATCAAATAAATATAAACTAAACATTCAAACTACATAATAATTTAAAGAAATACTTCATTACAATAAATACCTTTTCTCTAACCAGTTTACCCAAATAGCTATTAAATTGTGTACTATATGGACCTGAGACCTTATCGGTCTTAGGATCAACAGACACAGTCAGCTTCTGTCTAGACATGTGTCTAACAGTCAAGCCTTTCAGCCATGTGGCTTGCCGAGTCTTCTTCGAACTACATGTCTGCGTAGATGGCGGAGATGGTGGAAGAGATGGTGGAGGAGATGGCGGAGGAGATGGTGGAAGAGATGGTGGAGGAGATGGCGGAGGAGATGCCATGTGCCTGTATTCAACAAAAATAAAAGTTTTATAAGAACACATAACTTAATTATAGCACAAATAAACATGGAAATGAACAAATCTACATAATAAAAATAATAACGGAAATACTAAGGTTTACATAACTTAGATAGTTAAGTTTTCCCATATGCCTTCATCATGGTCATTACGAGTTGCATGGACCAAGTCGTCTTCCATATAGTCTATAGTAGTAGGCATTCATGGTGAAATAGGGATGTCAATGGAATCATCACCATCATCATCATCGTACCTAATTGTGATATCGTTGACTTTTCCTTTCAGGACTATAGACCACCTACCATTACATGGGTCTGTGATGTAAAAAACTTGTTTTGCTTGGTGTGCTAGTATAAATGGCTCTTCTTTATGACTTAACTTCTTAAGATCTATCAAAGTAAAGCTCATCTGGTCAATTTGAACACCAGTATTGCTATCAATCCATTGACATTTAAATAAAGGTACTTTGAATTTAGTGTAATTGACCTCCCAAATTTCCTCAATGTACCCAAAGTAACTCATGGATGTCATGACAGGATTTTTGTCCTTTGAACTAGAAAAGTGCATTGAGGTGGCTTCAATAGATACTCCACTATTTTGGACTGTGCTCTTATCATCTTGCAGCTTTGTGTAGAAAGAGTATTTGTTAATGTCATACCCAGTCCAAGTGATGACATTATGTCTAGGACCATGTACTAGTGACTTTCTAATCTGAAAAGACTTTAATTTTAAACCAACTAACAAACTGGTTGTTATGCTCCTTAACCAACAACCTTTCACTCATTTTAGGGTTAAGTTCCTTCAACATCTCTTTATGAGCATCTATGTAGGGAAGAACTTCATCTGTATTATTCAGAATATACAAATGTGTCATACTCAACAAATCAAGATCTTTGGTTTCAACTCTTATCCCACGAGTACCCTTACCATTTATTGTATCAACATGACGACTAGTAGGAACACCAATGGGTTCTGTTTGTGCTAAATATTTTGAACAAAATTCTATGACTTCTTCTGCAATATACCTTTCAACAATAGAAGCTTCAAGTCTGTATGGATTTTTAGAATACCCTTTAAAGATCTTCATGTACATATTTTTAGAATACCCTTTAAAAATAAATACCCTTTATCACCACCTATTTATATCAATTTATAGCATCCACAGTACATATTTTCTTTCATTCTCTTAATCTTGTAATGGTATATATAAAGATTGGTACTCTGCATATATTTACACTAATACTAAGAATATTAATATTAGTATTTCATTTCATTTCATAGGTCTTACAATTAACCTACCTATTAATACTTGAAATATTGATGGAGTCAAGTTTAGAATGAGTCAGTCAAATTGTATTAAAGATTTCCTCTAGGAGTATTATCCTCTAGGAGTTTCCTCGTCTTCTTCTACTGTTTTCATGCAGATTGTAATGGTGCTTGTGTTGATGGTATTAAAGATTGCTGTTAGTTAGGATGATGAACTCTTAATGTTAAGAATGAAAATAACCCTGTTAATAATTTTGACTGTACTCACTCTATGCTACATTTTTTCCATCATATAAATCATTTAGAACAGATTGACAACCAGCTAGTACCTTCCTTTTTCTAACTAATCTTAGAACATTATGATAATGTGGTTTACACACCACAGGAACTGAAAAGGGAAATGCAAACAAGTTTGAATAATTTACTGAGCAGTCACTGCAAAGGGAAATAGGAAACGAGAGAGGGAGATAGGGGCTAAACCCTTAACAGTAGGTGGCGAACCACGATCAACTCCACGGCAACAAGCAGACAAGAGGGAAACAACGACTGGCGGCGGTGGCAGCGGTGGTGGCGGTGGTGGTGGTGGTCAAAAGTGGTGGCAGTAGAAGAGGGACTCGCGAGAGAGGGAGAAATGGGGAAAAACGCGCAACAAAATAGCAGAGAGATCGCGCTGGGAGTGGTGAAATAATAACTTTCCACATCGGTTACCAAAATAAAATGACGTTAAATCAATATACAACGTCGATTATAATACCAAACGATATTGATACTCAACAATTCGACGACGGTTAACCACAAACGACGTTATTTAATGACTATCAACGTCGTTTAAATCAATACCGACGTTGTTATATTTTCAACGACGGTTGTATTTGTAACCGACGTGGAAATGTAGTTATATTTACAATTTTGTCACCGCGTGTAAAACAATATTGGTTATATTTATAACCGACATTGTTTTATGACGTTGAATCCCCATCTTCCAGTAGTGTATATCTAGATTTCAATATGTACATTAAAGTTATACCAAATAGTATCATGTGGTAACTATTTGGCTTACACACACAAAAAGGACACAACTATTCTAAAAATTCTATAACATACCAACCCAATCTCATTAATATCATTCACTATCATTTTCATTTCCATTGGTTCCTTATCATCACAATTTCATTGACACCATTGTCGTCATCACAATTCATTGACATCATTGTCATCATCACAATTCGTTGACATCATTGTCATCATCACAATTTCTTAACACCATTATCATCAATTTCCACAATTCTTGTGACCTCAATGACAATTCACAAACATAATTCACATCATTATCATCAATCTCATTTCATAATCCATCACAAATTATAATATATAAATCTCAACGATTTAATACAACTCAGTTTCACATTATATTCCACAAATTCACAAGTATATAGAATCCATAATTCAATATTCAATAAATTTTACATCATCATCCATTATATTATACAAGTATTTAAACTCAATAATCTAACCTCAATAATTTACCATAATCTTGTTTCCATAACATGAAATACCAATTCCCACGATACCTAATCAATAACTCAATTATATAATATTTATCTCATCATTTTCCATCATAATATACATATATTGAGTTATACATATTATTTTTAATTAAAACAAAAGTCATTAGTTAAATAAAATTTAGACTACAACTTTTATAAAAATTACTTTCCGAAATTCGAAATAAAAACATTCTAAAATGGGATCGCAATTTTGAAACGAAATATTTTCTGACTCCATCTAATATAATTCTCACAATTAATCTATTAATTCACTTAATTCATACTTTCACATATAATAATCATATTATCAAACACAATAAAAACACTTAATTAGTCTCCCTTACCTCTAAATTAAATTTTTCCCAAATTGAGATAGATGAAAAATATTCTATCATGTTCTAAAGGATCTAGATACAAAACTATTTATATTATTAAAAATCTAAAACAAATTTTTCTTTAATTTTCATCATGATTTTTAAACATTTTGATAAAAGTGTTCTAAAAGTTAAGGAAACTTAAAACTTACTCAAAACAAAATTATATTCGAATAAGATTAATTTACTCTTCATGTTCTTTCTCCCAATGTTCTCGAATCTTCAAAAAGATAAGAATTGAATAAAAAATTTTGGAGAAAATTGAGATAAATTTGAGAGAAGTTTAGAGAAAGATTAGAGAGAAAGATGAATAAGGTCTTCTAGAAATAAGAGTGAAAATGAGAGGATTAGGGAAAATTATTTTACTTATAATCTCTCATCTTCCTAAGCAAGCGGGTCTAAGGTTTACCTAATACCTAACCCTTACAATCTCCCCAACAATAAGAATTTTCATCCTCGAAAATTGTGTCCACCATCAAAGAGAAAGGAATATAATGCTCTTATCTTATCTTATAACTCTCAAGTAGAATCACAAGTTCGAGTATTGCATAATACCTTTACCATAGACAACAATTTTATTTGCACAATTCAACAAGACATGGTTGAAAGATAACTAATGTACACCAAAATAATATCGAGTTGACTAAGACACCAAATTAATTAATTCAACTACAAAATTTCTTTTATTAAATTTAAAAAACATTGTAAACAGATATTGAAAGTCGAAATTGGCTCATTAGTTGGTAAAAATGCCTATAAGTTCAAACTTTGAAGAAGGTTTAGACAATTAACGTTTATATAGACAAATTTGGGATATAAAAGAATGAGTTGCACTATAAAATTACACAATATAAATAAAGAATTTTCATTAACAAGAAATGTGACTTACATCAAATCAACTAACTTTACACAAGAAATTTTTATTTATAAAACATTTTAATTTATATCACAAAATTCATATTCCACATATAATATATATCATTTACAACAAATTTTATAAAAGGTTTTCAGTAAAATGTTATTTACATTTAAAATAATAATCAACTTCTTGAAATATTTATTTAATTCAAATGTTTGAGATTAGTACATGTTATATTTTAACTATATATCTAGGTTATAAATTGTCCATATAAAACTTTCATGATCTTTTAGATTTTAATTCGACTGATATCATCGTATATACTTGCACCATGAATTGATCATATGAAGATTTTTTTATATGACTTGAATTATCATTTGAATATCTCATTATCAACATACTCATAATTCAATACTAATATTATACATTACATCATAATAATACCTATTCGTAACTACAAATCTCGTAATAAAATCATAAATCTCATAATTCAGCACATAAACATTATCATTCATCTTATATATTTATTCAAATAATTTTATTTTATTTTATATCACCTCATTCATTCTTAATTCACTATACCAAATAAATTATATTAACACGTTTTGAAGCATTTCCAACTACTAAAACAAGTTTAATTTTATTTTTTTATAACTTGTTCGTTGTAAAAATTCAATCCGCTTAATAAATTTCAAAATACTAAATGAATTAAAATACTAACTAGATTATAAAAAAATAATAATTTTCTACATAATTTTCACTCTGAAAAATTAGTCCATTAAGTGAAATATAAAATTATTAAAAAAAAATGTTATTTCAACATTGTTCCTAGACTGTTGAGCAAAATTAAATTTGATAGATAAATTACAAAGATCAACATGTACAAACTTATATTTTTTTTACTAAGATTTGACAAAAACAGAAATTTCGTAACTCTAATATTTTTAACCTAACATAATCTTGTTTTCACATGTAAACAATATATCCTCTTTTTCAAATCAAATATTTACCTAATTTAAAAATTATAACACAGCTAAAAATCATCCATCAAAACATAATCCTAACCAAACATTTATCGATTTTAATTAGATTAAATCTTCTAACCTAATGTCTAATTAAGGATTGAGTTAGCTTCCCTTCTCTATAAATTTCATTGTGCTTTAAGAAAAGTACAACCTTCAACAGAAAAATTAGAAAAACTAAAACATTCTTCCAAATGTTCTTAAGAAATAAAAAATTAACCGATTAACTTTTCTTTTTATAATTTTAAGAATTTAATTTTTATTTTTTATTAGTTTAAAAATTATTTTTACTAAGATTAATAAAACAATGAATCTATATAAATTGAAGTTTAAAATCACATCTCAATCATAATTTTTTGTTTGAGCAGAAAACCAACCTATTGTATTGTTACATTTTTGTTTTGTTTAAGTGAAATATTCTTAATTTTAGTTGAGGGAGTTGAGTGAAAAATATGTCAAAATCATTCTCTTCTTAAAATGTGTAAGAAATATTAACATACATCTCAAAACACATATTTTTCAAGGAATCAATAATACACCGTTTTTTAAATTTTCAAAAATTATTACCTATTTTTATAATATCTACGACTAAAAAATATGAATTTTCAATCATCTAACAATATATTTTATAGTTTAAACATCATACAGATCTTTAAGTCTTTGTTTGGATTGGGAAGATGATTTGAGGGAGGAGAAAAGGAAAGAAAAAGAGAGAAAAAAAATAGAAGGTAAGATTGTTTGGATTAAGAGAAGAGAGTAGAAATGGAAAGAAAATATAATAATTTTATTTATTATTAATAAAAAAATTTAATTTTTAAAAAATAAATTTATTATTTTTAAAATATTTAAAATATTTTTAATAATATTTTAATAAGAAAAATAAAAAATAAATTTTATTTTAATAATTTTATTTATTATTTAATATTATNGATTTTAATTTTAAAACACAATACTGTAGACACGTATCTTTCCACACATTTCTCTTTAATTTGTAGAGAAAATCTGTTTCATCACTTTTCGTTTTCTCTCTCTATTGATTTATACTAAAAGACAAAAATCTATTACTATTTGTCATCGTCCTTCTTTCCACTTGCACAGAACATCCTAGAAACAAACAAAGCCCTAAAAAGCTGATAGTTTAAAAATATGTAAAAGATATATTATCAAAATTTAGAATTCATTCACAACTATCAATCTTTTACTAATTAATCTTCCACAATATATATATATATATATATATATATTCTTTTACATTTATCCCAAAAAAAATACATTATTTTTTAATAATAATTAAGGTAATACTTTGTTTATGATAATCACTTTCCAACCTTTTAACTCAAATCTAAAAAAAGTGGACTAGATTTTGATATAAAAATTATTTTCATTTCTTTCAAAATTCATCTTAGAGAAATTTTCCAAATAAAAATCTAACTACTTATCTATTCAATTATCTGATTAGGTAGATTTTTTTTTCTTACACTTTCTATTTTTTTTTTAATATTTCTGAAATCTGACAAAATCTTCTTAAATTTTGAAAAAAAAAATTAAAGAAAAAGTTTTTAAACAGATAAAACATTATATAAAATTAAATAATTCCGAAAATAAAACCAAACATGTAAGATTTAGAATGTTGAGTAAATCTAACAATCTATGAAAGGTTGAGGAACAAACTAAAAGTGGCTTCCACTCTATAAAGTCAGAACAGAAAAGTGCACAATCTTTTTTAGACATCTACAACACATTAAGTCACTTTTTTTTTTATCTAATTTGTAGTATCAAGAGCAGCCATAACCTACCCTAATAATAACAAAAAAAACAAAGACAAAAGGAACTTATAAAAAAAATACATAAAAGAAATTAAAAAAAAAAATGCCTTAGACACGCTTTAATGAGGGTATAACTAACCAATAAAACACGTTCTTATTGATGAATAAAATAGAATAAAATGCAGTTCGACTTGTGGTCATCACACACGCTTTGTTTTTCTTGACCACGTTTTTGGCTGCTTTAAAAACAATATTTTATTTCTATCAGCATCTCTTTACCATTGGTTAATTTAAAAACAAAAAACATAAATAAAATTATTTTTTCCATGATGAAAAAATAATTTATATATTAACACGTTTTTACACTAATTTTTCCATACTTAAAAAAAAATATATAAAATTAAAATAAAATTAAAAAATATATGAGATTATCATTACAAGAATAATATTATTTACCTATAAAATATTTTGGGTGATTTTTTTTATAAAAAAAAATTAATTATTTATTAAATATTTTTTATAAATTTTTTTTATAAATTTATTTGTAAGAAATTTTTCATATTTTTAAAAAAAATTTCTTATTTATTTGTTTTGAAAATTTTTTCATAAATTTGTTTATGAAATTTTTTTTATGAAAAATAATTTTTTACTAATCTTTTATCTACAAATTTATGATAGTAAAAAGTTTATGGTAAATTTGTAGAAAAAATTATATTTTATATTTATTTTAAATATTATCCAAAAAAACATATTTTATGGAAAATATAAATTGTTTTTGTAGGATATGATTACAAGCCTCAATTTTTTATTTTCTTTTAATATTCTAATAAACTACTTTAATTACACTTAATTAATCTTAATTATTTTCTTTTGCTTTGTTTTTACTTTAAAAGAAAAAAAAAGTAAAGAAATGTATAGTATTTCTTTTTCCTTAGTATTGTATCTATAATTTATAAGATTATAACTATGTACAAAATAAATGAGACTTGGGTAAACTATCATCTTTTATTTATGTAACTATCTCGATAAATCACTTTTTTTCCTCGATTATTTTTATTTTACAATTAATTATCTACGCAAATCATCCATTATTATTTAACCTTTTATATTTTATTTTATATCTATTTTTTAAGAGACAAAAAACACGTTGTGTCACTTCTTCTATAATATAAAATAATGGGAATTTTAGTATGATAAATTTTATCAACATACTTTTATTTTTATGTAGTCTGTATAATTGAGTTGACTTTAACAAAATTCGTTGACTATAAAATAAGATTCACGTAATTTAATAGAATGTAGATGAATTTGACCTAATTCCATAAGCATGAAAAGAGGGATAAACAGCTAGACATTGCCATATTTGAATAGAAGAGGTGACGTTGAATATATATGATTTTGAATCCAACTACATATTCTTCAATTAATATCCACGATTTACCACGTAGCTCTTTTAATATATAATAAGAAGTCTTTAAATATTATATATTTATTAAGAGTAATTTTTTTATTTTATTCTTATATTTTTATATTTATATTTTATTATATTTTATATTTTTTTTTATAGTTTTTTCATTATATTATTATTAGAAACTTTATTTTTATATAACTTTTTAATTCTTATGTTCTTATAATATTTATAATTTGATTTATGATTGAGAATTGTTATAATAGAATTCAATATTTCATTATGTGTGTATTTTTTTATCTAGTTGTGACTTATTTTGTTGCATGTATGATTTTTTTACTATGATTTGGTAATCTATTTTTTATGTTACTTTTTTTGGTTTTCTGTTTTTTTATTATTTTACTATGTAATTAAATATTAGTAGTGAAAATGAGGATATTTTGCATTTTATTAATATATAATTAAATGGAGAAAATTATTCTTATTAAAATTATGTAATAATTTTTGTTTAAAAAGTAAGAGAATGTAAAGTTATGTTGACAGAATTCTTATTGAATCTTTAAATGTACAAAAGTTAGAAATATAAAAATAAGTAACTCAAAAATTATTATTTGGATTAATAATTTTATTTCGTAATTAATTTAGTTTGCAACGTATGATTTGATTAATAATTTTATTTCGTAATTAATTTAGTTTGCAACGTATGATTTGATTAAAGATGTTTGAGATCACTTGAAAATTTATATGTACATTCTAATTTTGCAAAATAATATTAATTGATATTCAAGCTCTTAAGTAAATTAATATGATCATTTAAGTGTTTTATTCTATTATCTAATTTATGAGATCAATTAACTCTTAAAATGAACTTACTAAATTGCAAGTATTTAAAGTGTATACTAATTTTTTAGAAGAACAACATTTGGTTTAGATTTTTATAGTCATTTAGCTTCATGTTGAAGGAATTCGCTGGATGATCTTACATCGTCATCTTCTCCTTGGTGTTGATGTTACTGTAATGAGTTGTAGGTTAAAGAAATACAATTTAAGTCTAATATTATTTTTAATAAAGAAATTATCTCTACTCCTCCATCAGTCTTTATTTCTCCAGTTAACAAAAAGTAAATTTCAAGGAAAAGATAATCATTATTGTAAAGAAAAGGGTAATTGGAAAACACAATATCCAAAATTATTGAAATTTCAATAACAACCTCAATGGTGTCATCTTCCAATCAATCAAATTCAAAATATTGTAAAGTTCATCTTAACATGTTATTGTTATTCTCCTATTAGCTATTCATCCACTTTCGATGTCTCTTCTCAAGTAGTTAATCTTGCAGAAAAATTTCTTATTACTTAGTCACATGTCATGTCTACCTTATACTTTAAATATTTTTCTTGTTTTAATTCTTCAAGTACGTCCTTTTTCTTATATATCCTTGATTTTGGCGTCTCACATCAAATGTCATATGATCATAAATCTTTTGTATCACTAAACTCTATCCTAACTATATCAATTATGATTGTTGATGTCTCCTTAACGCCATTAGTATGTATTATATCTATCACCACATCCTATTTTTATTTGTTAATTATGTGACTCTATTTATTTAGTTTTATTTTCTTCCCCTAATTTTTATATGCAGATCCTCAATCCAGGAAATTGAGAAAATTGATTGGGACAGGTTGTAGACACGAGAGACTTTATATGTTAGATGAGTTGAAGGTTTTAACTATTGTAGTCTTCACTATTGATTTATCATTTTTCATTTAAATTGAACATCATCTATTTTTTATTTATGACATTCTCACCTTGAACATGTTTCTTCCTCTAGGTTAAATTACTTAATCTCCACTAGAGTTTTAGGCAAGTTACAAGATAGTGATATTTCAAATTGTTGTGGTTGTAAACTTGTTAAATTTATTATTTTACCTTTTTCAAAAAGTGTTTTTACCTCTCATATACTTTTTAACTTGGTTCACTCTGATGTATAGAATTCATCACCGGTTCCTACTAAAGGTGGATCCTAATATTATGTCTTATTTATTTATTATTATACTCGTTATTATTGGATTTATCTTATGAAACATCGGTTTGAGTTTTTTAATATATATTTTATGTTTCTTACTTTGTTTAAATTTAAGATAATGTGGTTATTAAGTCTTTTCGATGTGATTTGGGTGGTAAGTACATTTCTAATAAATTTTATGAATTACTTGTCAGTGATGGTATTCTTCATAAAACTTGTATTGATACTCCTCAACAAAATGGAGTTGTTGAAAAAAAATATAGTCATATTCTTGAAACTAATCTTTATCTTCTATTGTTTGCTTTAGTTCCTAGTGAATTTTAGGGTGAAGTGATTCTTCATATTGATCATGTTATTAATCAAATTTCATCATCTATTATTTTAGGTATGTCTCCCTTCCAAAAGTTATATGGTTATGTTCCTGATTACTTTTAAAATTTTTTGTTCTACTTGTTTTGTTCTTCGTCCATAAGTAGATTATAGTAAATTGTGCTCTCGTTTCACAATACTCGTTTTTCTTAATTATAGACATGATCAAAAGGGTATCGTTGTTATGATCCTACCAACCACTAACTTTATGTTTCTCATCATGTTGTTTTCTTTCAGCACTTTCTTCTAATTCACACAACCCTACAAGGTTTGAGTTCATTTATATTGATCTTTTTTCCAAAGATAATAACGATGTTGTAAATAATCTTGAAATTAAGAATCATAGGGATGATATTAGTAGTACTATAACTCAAGATGTCCCTACGACATTTGAAGCAACTTCTTTGATTCTTGATATCTTTCACCTCTTCATTATTCTTCATGTGTTTGTAAGTCCATTCAATTACTAGATTTTGTTTATTTTTTTATTCTTCTTCATTTGATTCCTTCTTAACCAAAATTCAAGGTTAGTCTTAATCCTCTTCCTATCAAGAGGTTGTTCTTAATCCAATTTAGCTACAAGCTATGCAAGAGAAACATTCTACTTTATATAAGATAATTACTAGCAACTTGGTATATCTTCCTCTAGGAAAACAAGCCATTGGTTCTCGGTGGGTGTACAAGATTAAAACAAAGTTGGACGGGTTTGTTGAGCATTACAAAACTTATTAGTCGCGCTAAAGGATTTTTTTTTTCAAGAATATGGTGTAGATTATATAAAAATTCTTGCCCTGTTTTCTAAGATGACTATCATTCATACTGTTATCATTGTTGCATCTATTTGTTAGTGAGATATTTTTTAGATGAATATTGAAATTTCTTTCTTATAGTGATATAAGAGATGAAGTCTACATGATACATCCTCCAAGTGTTTATAACAATCTAGAGGAGGTGTGTAAGTTAAGAAAGGTTCTTTATGGTCTCAAACAAGATCCCCGAACTTGATTTGAGAAGTTCTCCACAATTATTGCATCTCTTAAATTTTGTTCTAGTGATTATGACTTTTCTTTATTTCTGAAGACTACTTCTCATAGTCGTAATATTCTCTCTTTATATGTTGACGACATGATAATCATTGAAGATGATGTGGATGGAATTGTAGAGTTAAAATTATAGTTCACAAAATAATTTGAAATGACGGATTTGGATCCTTTTTTTTATTTTTTGGGGATTGAAGTTACATATTCTCCTAAAGATTATCTTATCTCTCAATGTACATATATTGTCATTATTTTAGAACAGACTCCTCTTTTTTATAATCACACATATGACCCCCCTATATACTCATTTTGATGGTGTCCCTCTATATGATCCTACTATGTATTGTATTATTATTAGCAATTTAATATATCTCACAATTACTCATTCTGATATTACTTATGTTTTATTTCTCCTACTATAGTGCATTGCACAATTGTTCTTAGCATTCTTAGATATTTCTGTGATACTCAGTTTCAAAGTTTTCTCTTTAACTCAACATCTTCCTTAAAATTGCATGCTTATTTTAATTATGATTAGATTGGTGACCTTATTGACAGTAAGTCTATTACAGGTTTTTGCATTTTTCTAGGAGATTCTTTTATCTCATAGAAGAGTAAGAAAAAAGATATTTTTTCTTATTTTTCTACTGAAACTGAATATCATGTTAGTGCTCTAACCATTGTTGAAGTAGTTTGATTGCGTTGGCTACTTTTTAACATATGTATTTCTCTTTCTAGACCAACTTCTATATATTGTGACAACAAGAATGCTATTCAAATTGAAACTTAGTCTTTCATGAACACATGAAACATATAGAAATTGATTGTCATTTCACCCACCATCATCTTCAACATGGAGTCATTATATTGTTTTTCATTTCTTTAACTATGCATATTGCTAATTTGTTTAAAAAATATCACTCTATTAAACATTTTCATTTTGTGACAAGAGATATGATAAGAGTCACTTGAGATAATATAGTTTGTCATGATTGTCCCTCATCCTATTCATAGACAAGAGATTCTCTACTCTAAAATCTCACAATCCAAGATAGAAAAATATTGAGACTATCCTTCATAGATCACATCCACCTCCTAAGTAAGTATGAATAAATGAAACATATACACACACATACATAACACAAATGCATTTCTCATTAAATATCCTAAATGACTAAATATTTGGATTTTCACATTATTAAGACATTTCTTTGACTTCTCAAATGACTGATCATAATCTAGATTTTTACCATTGTAAGTCATGGCTTAGACTTCTCAAAACACACAAATAATTTGAAAGCAAATCAAGAAAATTCACAAAAACTCACATTATTATAACTCACAAAAAATTTTAAAACAAAACATCTCACTACTATAATAATTTATCATCATACATCTTAAGATATACCTCCGCTTAATATTTACAAATAGAAAGTCACCATTATATCTCTTAAGTTCTGGATAATATTTTACTTATTTTCTTTTATGCTTTTTTTTATCTTTGTTGGGTATAAAGGTGATATCTAGATTTATAATATACCTATTTCTTATCTTATTTTAAATTTATCAAAATTATCTACACTTTGTATGTTGACCTCAAGGTCTAGTTTAGTAAATTATTATGCCTAAAATAAGTAAGAACCTAACTTTTTATTTATAATCATGACAACTTGACCTTTGTTCAGTAAAAAGATTATATCTTAAGTTATAAAAATTATTTTTAAGTGAAATCAAATAAATTAGTTAACTATAACTTTGATGTTGATCACTTTTCCTAATTTAATATAAAAATATGCTTAAATAGGATTGTAATTTCAAAACAAAATAATCACTAACTTAATTCCCAATTGAATGTAATTAACACATATATATCCTAATGTAAATTTGAAACCCCTAAATCTTAATGAGTACAATTTACATAAATATAATATGAAGATCCTAACAAATAATACAAATACATAATAAATTAATAACTAAATTATAATTTATCAAAATTATTATATTAACAAAATTATTTTGAGAGCTTAGAAATTATTTCTCTATCTAATTTTTATAATAATCGATATATAAGATATTTTTTATTCTCCTTCTTACCTTAAATGAAAATGTGTAACACTCTAATATGTAAATCAATAATCTCATAACTTCTTCTCAAAATCCTCATGAACCATCTCTTAAGGGTTTCTCCCACGCATAAAAGACTAAATAAGTGTAGAATGAAAAAGGAGAAGATCTAATGCTTATTTATTTACTAATGAAGGATATAGAGTTGGAATTGTGGAGATCAAGCCCATATTAATAACTTTATCTTTCTCTAACAACCTAATTTTATCTTTCTTTAACAACATAATTTTTGCTTTTTATAACAACAACTTTATCTTTTTCTAACAACCTAATTTTTTTTCTCTAACAACTAAACTTTATTTTATTTTATTTAATAAAAACTATTATTATATTCTTTAAGTTCAATTAAATAATTTAATTAAGTTAAATAAAGAATTATGTTACATTCTTTCATTTAAAAAAAAAACAAGATATTACATCATATACAAGAAAAACCACATAAGCTTGAAAAAAAGAAAAACAAAAAAATTGGTCAAGTTGATCAAGTAGCTTCTCTATACCTAAAAATCAAATTATTCATATTTTAGATATTCTTTTAGGAGAAAGAAAACTCATATCTTCATATTTGGATAATGAATGTTCATGTCACGAGAAGGGAGAACTGCATCTTGAGAAACACATAGATCTACTTGGACTAGAACTGCATTTGTTGATGGTAAAATATATGATCTGGTCATAAAATATGACTATACTAGATGAAGATAGGTAAAACTCTTATTACACAAATGTAAGTCTTTTGATATCTTTATAAATTTTGTAAAAGGATTCAAAATAAAATAAAATAAAAAAAAAAAAAACTTATCTTTTATCTCAATCATAAGTGACTATGGTGAAAATTTTGAAAATGAAAACTTTAATCTCTTTTCTAGCGAAAATTATATTAATCATCATTTTATAACTCCAAAAATATATTAACAAGATGGTGTTGTAAAAAAAATGAATATTTGCATGAAATGTCTAGAACATTGCCAAATACGAACCCACACTAAAACACTTTTATGTTAAAGTAGTAAATATAACTTGTCATTTATAGAAAAAAGAATTATATTAGATTTAATCATCTTGAAAATTTTATGGGAGTTGTGGAAGAACAAAAAATTCAATATCTCTTATTTCAATCTTTTTGGATGTTAACATTTTATTTTAAATATGAAGTAAAGCTTTAAAAATTTTAATCCAAAAATAATGAAGGAATCTTAGATATTCTAAAACATCTAAGATCTATAAAGTCTACCATTCTATGTTAAAAAAAATTATTCATACAAGGTTCAATAACTATTAAACTATAAAGAATTATCATAGTTAGATATCTTTAAAGAGTTTAAGATAAGTGAAAATTTAAAGAACATATTAAATCATCATATAACTCAATAAATTGCGTTATGTTTTCTCTAATTACTTAATATTATTATATTTTATAATTTTATTTTTTTAAAATTCAATTAAATAATTTAATTAAGAAAAATAAATAATTAAATTATATTTTTTATTTTTTAAAAATAAGACATTACTCCTTTTATTTGTATTTCACTTAAGTGATCCAGCATTGAAATTTAATCCAATTTTTCTCATGTTACACCTGGCTCAAACATTGGTTGATTGCTAAGTTAGGAACTCCATCGCTTAAACGTCACTTAATCGCTTCAGAGAGGAGTTTCTAAAATGAATTCTTAATTTATTAACTTTATATCGTTTGAACAACGAAATTGACATTCAAGCAATATACGCAGAACCAACACTTATACAGAAAATTCGAAATAAATTTAATTGGTCCAAAACTTAGAACTTTCCATTTCCACTTCATACTTACCAAATTTTAGTCAATTCAAACCTGTTTCAATCTACACTAACTCCAAAACATGAAATTCACTCAAAATACAAACTTAATACAAAAAGCCATAAGATTTTAATATAAAAAATTTCAAACTTAGACATAGTTTGTAATTATAATTTGACTATTACTTCAAAACCAATGCTCTTAAAATAAATTAACTTTAATCCATCCATATCACAATTTTATCATCTAAATTGTATATTACATCAAACATTAATTTCTAAAATCCAAATTCACGATATCAATTTGAATCCCAATATTACTCAACACCATACCTCAAATCTTCTGTGATTCAATAATAACACATCTTGCTTTCTATGGAAATTCAAACTAAAAAAAATAGTTAAAGACATTTAAATTCATTCCTAAAATACCTAACTGATATTATTGGAAAAATCTCATATTAATTAAAATTGAAATCGAAATATAATATATAAATAAAGTATAAACTTTAAAAATATAAACCATATATAAAAAAAACTTATCCAAACTAAAATTTTCATCAAAATAAAAATAATTTAAACGGTGTTGCATTATAACTAATGTATTCCTCTCTAGAAAAAAAATGAAAAAGTGTTAAAGAATTTTAATGTAGAAGTTTAGATAAATCTTTGAGAAAATATATTTTAGAGAAATAATAATTTTAAAATAATAAAAAAAAAAATTATTTATACATTTTTAAATTTAACTAAATTAAATTTTATTCTTCATTAAATTAAATTATATTTTTATAACTTCAAAAACAGTAAATCTTTATATATATATATATATATATATTTTGGATGTATCTAATTGGCGGAGATTTACTTAGCATTTTTTTTCACTTTAAAAAAAATAATATTATCCAAGATAAATATTATTTGATAGATGAGATTTGTTTTAAAAAATTATAATATATTAAATTCTTTTATCACATCAAACAGTAGACAATGTATCTTTGTATACATTATTAAAATGGATAAAAAAACATTAAAAATATGCATTATTAGTGGTCCATAAGATCAAATTTTATGTAATTAGTTAATGTTCATTTACCTATTTGAATACTACTATTTTGTCTTTTCTTCAAGTAAAAATACTACTATTCTGTTCAAGACCTTATTACCTTATCTCATCTAAGTTTCTTAAACAGTAAGTGAAGAAAAAAAATTTAAAAAAAAAATTATTGTTGATTGGATTATGTCTATTCTAAACACTATAATTTACAAAAATATATATATATATATATATAGATTTATGTAATTTTCTTTTCTTATTAAATAATGAATAACCTTATTCTTAGCTGAAAAAATTTAGATGATATGATCATGTTCTATTCGATTAGGATAATGATATAGAAATTAAGAAATTTAACTTATGTTGTATTGATTAAAACGTTAGATATTTAAAGAGAGATTAATCGAAAATTTTTTTATCAATGAAATAAATTAATAATTATATAAATAAATATAATTTTATTTTTTATTTAAAATATTAAGATTAAAAATTTGTATATGTTTTTTAGTTATATATTATCATTTCTATCATATGTAAGATTTCAATTCATTTGAAATCCAACTTAAAATCCATAGCAGAATGTGAGAAATGAAGAGATAATATAGGGTTTAGTTAAAAATTGAACTAAAGCATCATTGAGACATTCATCACTGGTCCATTAATGCCATTCATAAACACAAATTGTACATTTGATGTTTCCATAATTTGGATCTTTATTATTATCATTCAATTTCTTCAAATCCAAATATATCCCCCTCACAGATTCTTTCAAATATAAATTAAACAACAACATCATGAATCAAGAAGAAGGTTCCACCAAAAACCAATCTTCATCTTCTTTTTCTTCTTGAACTTGTTCCATCTGAAATGAAACCCCCATTTCAGAACTGCATTTGCTATCATCCTTCTCGTCCCAATCATAATCATCTTCGCTCCCTTCATCTTCCGTGTAAGCATTAGAAATATGGTGAAGTGCCAGTGTCCTGGACAACCCAAAGAAATCTGAACCGGGTTGATCCATGACCCGCCAATGTTTGTGTTTCTGAGAGCCTTTGGTTTTGTCCTTGGACTTGGAAGCTGGGTGGAAGTGGCAACCGGTGCAACGTGGTGTGCCACACTTGCCGGTGAACTTGGAGTGATTGGTTGGCTTCGATGAGACCTTTACGAATAATCCAGCAGTGGGAGGAGAATCAAAACGGGTGATGAATCGGGTATTAGGTCTCGGGTTAAATGGGCTTGGTAGGATCCGATAAGACCTCACCATACCATGTTGACGACCCTCTCTCTTCATCTTTGATCCCTGGAGGTTTGGGCTAAGGAAATTCGCAGAAAAAATTGAAGAACTGATGGCAGATATGGATTTTCCTGTGGCTATATACAGTGTTTGATTCGGCACGGAGTTTTACTTGTTGCGCAAGTACATTGGATAAACTTGTAGACCAAGTACTCATGCTTCATCAAAAAGAATAATATTTTATTAAAGACTTTAAAATTATAGTTTTATATTAATTTTATGCCGTTTAGTTGAGAAATATAAACTGCTACTAATTATATCAAATTAATATTATAAAGAGTGTTGCACGTACATTCGCATTTATTTTTTAAATAACGGGGTAATATGCATAAATACATTAACGAATAAAAATTAAATTTGAGAGAACTGATTTCTAAAAAAAAAACTAATTTTGTTGAGGACGTCATACTTACTCTTAAATATAATACATTCAACAATTTATAAACATCTCACGAGTATCTTAAGAAATATGGATTTATTTCGTTGAAAGCGTCGTATTCTTATTTTTCATGAAATAAGTTTGTAAATAATACTTAAAATCAGTAAAAAATATAAATTTTTCTCAGACTTTCCACTATTATTAATTTGTAGGTAAAAGGGTAATAGAAAATTATTTTTTCATTATTTTCTACAAACAAATCCATAAGAAATTTTTTACAAATAAATTTATGAAAATTTTCCACAAACAAAATTGCTCACAAAAAAATTCATAAAAATAAATTTTTAGGAAATATTTAATAGGTAATGTACGAATAGGATATCCGGTAACCTCTTGATTATCCCTAAACTACCTTAATTATAAATAATTTAAGCATAAACAATGAGGTAAATTGGATTCTCTTTTATAATTTTACTGTAACTCATATACTATTTGTGGAATACATACTAACTTGATCGTCGGAGTGCAATCAACAGGTAGTCTCCCATTTGGTGGACGAGAAACTTTCGACATCAGATTGCATAAGAGGTGTGGAGGTGTGGGAGTCTCTTTAGAGCACTCGGTTTTACACTTAACCTCTCGGTAAGAACAGGTAATTTTTTTTATAATAAAAATAAATTTATGACACTACAAAAATAAGTTTATTTATCTATGAAATATTTTTCACAGACTTTTTTTGTGGGAAAAAAGTTAATTACCCATTAAATATTTTTTACAGATTTATTTTTATAGAAATTTTTCATAAATTTATTTGTGAAAAAAATTTCATAAATTTATTTATGAAAAAAATTTTCATTGATTTGTTTGTAGGAAATTTCTTACGGATTTATTTGTGAGAAATTTCTTATGAATCTTTTGTACAAAATAATTCCTACTAGTCTTTTACCTACAAATTTATTGGTAGTAAAAAATTTGTGATACATTAGTGGAAAAAATTGTATTTTCCACTAATTTTAAGTATTACCCACAAATTTTATTTCATGAAATATATAATTTTTTTGTAATGTGAAAAATATTTCATAAATAAATAATTTTATTATTTATGGCTATACATTTAATATTATTATATTATATATTAGTCGTATATGATTTTTAGTTTTAAATTGATTGAGTTTGCATTTTTCAGTTCAATTTTATGGTTATTGGTTCGGATTGTAAGTTATTATTTATTAGTGTTTATTATTTAATTTAATGGTGAAAAATGGTAAATTTTTAGAACTATTAAATTAAAATTAAATAGACGCAAAATTTGGAGTAATTGTTCCTCATATTTACGTGAAAGAAATCAAATTAATTGTAAATTTTAGGGTTTAGGGTTTACTATATCATAACATTCAATAACTTTTAATTGTAGAACATTTTCTTGAGAAAAATGCATATTTATCATGAACCTTTAAACTTGTATTTGGTCATGAGCTTGCAAACTGATAAATTAATTTTCAAATAAAAAAATATGTAAAGTTAATTAATTTTGAAACATTTTATAAAAATATATTATTAAATACTAAATTTAAATATATATATATATAATAAAAAATACAAAATTTACATATTTTTAGAATTTTAGAAAGATAATTTATTAATTTGATAATACGATAATTAAAATTAAATTTGACAAAAATTATGGTAACTAAAAGCACATATTTGTTTATTTGTAGTTACGTTAATTATGTTGTGTTAAAAAATTACTTCAAATCCTAAAAAGTTAATGTATATATAAAATTAATCAAACATTTTAAACTTCAAAATTATCTTCATTGATTCATAATTAATCAATTAAAAAATAATTTATACAATAATTAAATCAATTATTCTTAAGAGTAACTTGTATCCTAATTAATTTCAATTAAAAATATAATATATATACATATGAATGAGATTTAAAAATATTTTTTATTGTATAAATAAGATTAAAATGTAATTAATATTGAGTTAATTTATTTAAATTTTTATTAAGATAATTGAATTTTTTTTTTTTATTATTTATAGGAATGAAGTCTAAGTATAATATTCCTCAATAAGGTTAATAATGTAATTATTTTTAGTAATTAATATTTAATACATTCATCTAAATTTTTATTGAATTATAGATGGAGGTGTAACATACTCATTAATACATATCTAAATTCATTAATACATATCTAAATTAACTAATGTTATCAAGATATAATTTAATATTTTTATTATAATAATCTTGGTTAAACTCTTCAAAATACATAACTGAATTAAAATTTTCCTTATTCTTCTATTTCTTATTTTCATTGACTGATGTTGGTTCCCTGATAGACCTATTGCTTGTTTTCATGTAAGGAACACAATCATAATAGGAATATATAAAGACATAAAAAAGGTAAGTTAGTAGAAAAATTTCATGTTATCAATCAAACAATTAATTCAAACAACATAATTCATATTACAAGTATAAAGGTCTATCTAAGGCTTTACACGCATGAGCACAAACACAAATCATACTGACGACTTTCGGAAGACTATATGAATTTTAGACATTTGGGACTAACACATGATGTATATCTAAGGATCAAGGGTCTTCCCAATGACCGACCTTTTGAGTCTTTTTCACCCATAGTCATCCCACATCACCTCACAACCAATATACCACCTCAAGGTAGCTTTACCTATTGTCGTTCCAGAATAATTAGTGAGTCTCTATCGACCTTCACCACATGATATTCTAGTCTACATGACTTGGAATATCATTAAGGTCTGAATACCTCATAGATATCCCTAAATTGATATACACTAAACTACAAATGTTCAACACTTTAATAGTACTATAACAAAACCTTCTCTCAATAGGAGTTACACAAGTTTCAATGTCATTTAATTTCATCATACATTAATTCTTAATTATCACATTGACTTCATCTCAATTACCTTCATTCAAAATCAAATAAACCAAAGTAATCAGTTGCAAGGGCAATTGTTAAGTGCGAAAAGATAATAAAATTGTAGTTTTCTTTAATACTTAGCAACTTAATTTACTTTAATTCTAATAATTTTGTTTCCCAATGTAGGATAATTTTTTGAATACCTCTATACAGGAGTAAGCAATAGACATTCCAAGAGAAATGAAGCAATTATAAAGAAAAAGGAGAGATGATAAGAAGGATGAAGAAACATTTTTCGCTTGAGCTAAATTACCTTTACTAGACTAGTATATAAATAGCTGAAGAAAGAAATTTTGGGAGAGTAGACGAGGGAAAACTGCAAAGATAGAGAAAACTCACTAGAATCCATTATTCTTCATCTTTTTCTTAGGTTTTTATACCTTGTAGTGGCTACTATGAGTTCTAAGCTCCCCTAACTTTTAGAACACTTTGTTCAAATTACTTACAAATCTAAATTTTCTATTCAATTGAAATAATTATCGGTCTAGATCCATAATAATAAAGAAAATTTTGTGTTTAGGATCTTGAAGAACAAGATAGAGCATCTTAATCCATCTTGATTTGAGAAAAAACGTTAAGTGTTTGATGAATTGATTTTATGTGTAGAAATATGATACTGTACAAAATAATGGATTGTTGATGAAATATAATTTATGAAAAATTGATTACATTATGATTGAATGAGATAATGTTGTGTGATTTGTGTGCGAGACTAAACATTGTTTCAAGAAATTGAGTTTTTATTTTTTATTTTGAACGCTAGGAACCATCACTTGAACAACCAAATTTTACTTGAACTACAGTTTCCAAGTATATTCGCAGTAGCGTGGTCTTCACTTAAGGGACGAAGACCTCGCTAGAGCAAAAAATATAAGGTGCTCTTGAGTGTGATTTCGCTTAACCGATGAGCCTTCGCTTAAGCGAAAAGTCTCTCGCTTAAGCGCAGATCATAGCTTGAGCAAAAATGTAGTATACTAAATAATTACTTTATTGAATTTAAAAGAATTTATAAATGTGAAATATGGTGAATGATGATTGGATTCTTATTGTATAATTAAATAGTTGAGTTATATACTATGACATTTTATGACACATGACACGAAAATCATTATATAATGAACTATTGAAACTATGTATATGTGTTTGTGTCATATTATGAAACATAATATGAGATTGATGATATGAGAAATGCTGAAAATTTCTAATGAGATGTGACTGGTTACATGAAAAATTATGGAAATGAGGTGATTGTGTGTCAATGAGATTGAGATTGTTTGTGTGTCAAGCTATATGCTAATGAGATTTAATTGTGTGGTTCTTTACGTTTGATGAATGATAATATGTTGTTTGTGTGTGAATCAAGTAATTATCACAAGATATTATTTGGTATAAATTTAGTGTACATATAGAATTCTAGAGATATTAAAAGGGGTATCTAGACTTCAATAATATTATAGTCATGTTGACAAAGGTATCATGCAGTGAGAAGTCAATAGAGGTTTTAACTACACTTGTCACTAGGTGGATTGAGCCATCAGTTCTTTGATTTATGTATGGGAATCACTTAGACATGCAATTATTAGAAGGAGCATAGATTGGAAAATCTGAAAATGAAAAAGAATCTTAAGGTTATTTTATGGCCTCATAGCCATAAAGCATGAGTAGGTATCAGTTCCTAAGGTAAAGAATTTAATATAATTTTTTGAAAGAGTCTAACTAATATTATTAGGTGAATGTGAATAAATGAATGTGATGATTATGTGTGAATGAATAGTTTATTATAATTAATTGAGTACTTTAATATGATTGAATAAATGACTATGATGAGATTATGATTGTAAATTTTTATAATGTTGAATTTTTTTTATATTATATTGTGTTTATGATTTTTGTTGATACTACGACGATCATGTCTTGAAATGAAAGCAATGTAGTAAAAACAAATCAATATATTCAAATTGAACAATGAGAAGAATAAATATTTTGTTTATGAAAAATACATAATTTTTTATAGCATGTGCTTATAGATGTTATTTTTTATATTTATTGGTAATATTTTAATAAAAAAATTGTTATAGAAAAAGGATAATCTCTCTAGGATTCAGAATTAAGCATCGTTGGTAGTATTGCATTTCAGTCCACAACAAGATTTAGTGATGTATGATGTAATTTCTCAAATATTGGTTTGGTTGGAAGTACTCAATTGAAAGAGGAAGTTATTGGTTAAGGAAAAAAATTAACAATTTCTAAAGAAAATTTCAAGACAATAAAAAGTGTCATGCTTGCATATGAAGGAAGGGCATATTCCTCTTGAGTTAGGTGTCATGTTTGGTAATGCAAGTAATGTAGTTGTAATTACTTCATATTTTATTTTATTTGTTAAATGAAATTTTATTGTTAAATACTTGAATGCAGTTTAATATTTTGTTGTATACTTTTTTTAATTATGATAATATGAAATTATTTTATTTCATAAATGAATAGAGTAGAGAAGATGTACCAACATTAAAAGGAGTATTTCATTAGATAATAACTTCATGAAGTTTGACATTATATTTTGCTTAAATACATTATATTGTATTAATTTAAATATATATAAATTTAAGGACTTAATAAATTGATTTAACGTTATATTTTGTTGGAGGAATTATATTAGTGAATAATGTATAAAATTTATTGTAGAAAATTATGAAGAGATTTTATAATATCTTAATTAATATTTTAATATATTTAGCGAAACACTTTATCTATTTGAATTATCATTAAAAATTATTGATTTAATTAGTTTTTAAAAAAAATTAAATTAATAATTTCTCAAAAGTATATTTTATATATTATTAAATTTTTTAAAACAATAAATAGATATGATTAATTTTTTTAAAACAATAAATAGATTAAATTTAAATTGATGTCATTAGAATCTAAAATTTTCTAGGATGATAAATTATTATTACTATTATTATTATTATATTTTTTTTAATTTATTTTGAATAAAAATAGGCAATTTAATTATATATTATAAATTTATTGAAAAACAATTAATAAATCATTCTCAGAATTTTGACTCATTTAATAAAATAATTAAAAATATATATCTGATTTTTTTTTACGGTTTCCTAAAGCTTCAGTAAATGTCAAATGATAAAATATAATATATTTTATAACAGTTTTTAATTGTCAAAATATAATATTAAATAAAAATGTATTTTGTGACGGTTTTAATAATTAGTAATTTTTTTTTCTAACAAAAATATTAATATTTATAAATATTTATCACAAATCATTTTCGACACATATAAATTTAATGGTTATTTTTAAAATAAAAAAATTTCATTTGAAATAGTTTTTATTGTCAAAATTTATAAATTTAACCATCACAAATAATTTTTTTAAGTGTTGGAGGACATTTTTTACAAATTTTTTTGGCAACTGATAAAGACAAAGAAACAAATTTAAAAATATAATATATTAGAAGACCCATTAAAGATAAGTTAAGAAATTAAATTAAATTTTAATATTAGAAAAAGAAATTATAAGTTCTTATATCATATATGTGTCTGTCACAAAAATATTAGTGCCTTTTATTAACTAAAGAAGTTGTTATTATTATTTTGTTAAAAAAATTAAAGAAGGTATATATTTATTTTAAAATTAAACAAAATATCAATTCGATTTAACATAATAACTCGTATATTTTTTCTAAAATAAAATTGATTTTACTATAAAACGCGTAAATTAATTAACACAATTTTGAGTTTCAGAAATTATAGTACATTAAATACTAAAAAATAGAAATTTATCATTTATAAAATTTTCATTAGTGTAAAAAGTATATACTATTTATATGAAAAATAAATAATTACTAATCTTTTAACCAACTTTCTCTTATATTTAATTTTTTTTATTTTAAATAAAATTAATTATAATAATAATAATAATTCTAAAAAATATATATTTTTGGAAATCTCTAAAAAATTATTTACTTTAAAATATGAAAAAACTAAATATATTTCAATTTTGTGCACCAAAATCAAGAATTTAATAAAAATATTTTTTATTTTATATAAACAATTCAATTTAATAAAATTTCAATGAAACGAAATAAAGATAAAATTTACATATCTATAATAATGAAATATAGAAAAAAAAATCTCTATATATAAATAATAAGATTTATAATTTTTTAAAATAAAAAAGATATATTTAGTAATAAAATAAAATAAAGAAAGTAGAATGTATATAGAAATTTATGAATAAATAATTTGAGAGACATCTATATAACACTCGCAATTTGCTCAGTCATCATATTTATATTTGAGTCATCATATTTATATGCTGAGTCATCGTATTTGTGTGCTGAGTTATCACATTTGTGTTCTACTGAGACTCATATTTGTGTGTTGAGTCATCATATTTGTATTCTTCTGAATCATCGTATTTGTGTTAAACTCTCTGCTGAACGCAAATATGTTGTAATGAACAGACTGTGAGTGTCATAAGGATATTCCAAAAATGGTTGTGATTAGAGGCTTTAGTTGGTTTTCATGTGATAACTAATGGGCCAGAGTAGTGGGCATTATGAGAACATAGTGGGTCTGGTAAAGAAGTATATAGGGGTCCTTCTATTAGCACCCCTATTACTATTCAAGCCTTCCAGTTTTTTTTATAAGAAAAAAAAAAAAAGAAACTTACAGAAATATAGTCTTGCAGCATAAATAAGTTTTGGCTAAAAAAAGAGTTAAACAAAATAAAAATTTGTCCATGGGGTATTAATGGAGGTATAAATTACAAAATAAATATAGATTTATAATTCACACCATTAATACATAAAATTACATAATAATTTTATAATAATAAAATAAAAATTATTCAACATAAAATAATATGAAAAATATAAAAATTAAAATAATAAAGAAATTATACTTATTTTAATTTTGAAAAATTTTCTTATAGATCATATTAAAAATAATATGAGAAATATTTTCTTGAAAGCCATATTATTATAATTTTTAATCTAATATTTTATGTTATTCTCGTGACACTAATATATAATAATATTATTAATAAGGAAAAAAAATGAAAATATATAAAATATAATTATGTTTTCGTGATTTTCTAAATTTTATTTATAATTATAAAAAAATATATGTAATGAGTGAATAATAACTTTTGTATAAGCATTTTTTAACTAATATTTTTTTTATAACTCTTGTTATATAAAAGTATCCATTTAAGTGATAAAATTGAGTATCGTTATGGTCACATAAAAAATTTAAAAAATTCATATCTTTTAATGATATAATAGAAATTTTTATTTTAAATTTTATGTCATGATTTATAAGTTCGAATTAATTATATTAAAAAATTCTATATAAGTATAGATATTATCTACATAATCATATTATCTTTCTACTGGACAATCAAAACTATAATATGTTATATTTTTTTCAAGAAATATTAATTACATATAATTCACCATTCCAAAAGTCAACAATTTGATTTGTAAGTGCTAAAATAGCTCTACCCCACAAGTAACTTAATTCATTCATTTCTTTTTTACATTAATAGATAATTATGCTCAATAATAAAAAAAATAAAATAGATTTTCAAAATTTTAATATTCATATATTGATTGATAACATTGACATTTGATAATAATTATTTATTTATAGTTTATATGAAAATTGAATAAATATTGAATTAAATTTAATCATATTATTAAATAAATTATTTCTTTATGAATATATATATATATAAATTAAATATAAAATATATATTTTTTATCAACTCCTCGTCACTTGATCTTATAATCTATATTATTTAACCAATCGATTGATTTAAGATCACATTGAATTCGTTCCAACATAGTCATCATACTACACATACTTGTACCTCCTTCTGTACCATAAAAAGATTATATCACACAGTTAATTCTTAGCAACAACCATCAACTCAATTGGATATACCTTACTTTGAGCGTGAACCCATATATTTATAAATTTTTATTTCATTTAGATTACAAAGTACACATTTTTTAACATACTTTCGCTTGAGTGACCACCCCTTACTTGACCAAGAATAGGCCCATAGCTCACTCCTATTATGTGAGTGTCTCGCTTGAGCATGCACCTCTCACTTGAGTAAGGCACTTCTAGAACCAATTCTCTTTCCTCTAAACTCTCTTTCTTAAATGAGCATTTCTCTCTTAAGTGAGAATTGGGCCACACAAATTTCTCTCCTCTAAAGGCATTTTCGCTTAAGTGACACACCTCCTCACTCATGCGAGAAGGCCATCGCTTGGACTCTTGTTTGAGTGAGAGATTGTCACTTAAGCAAACCAATACTACCAGAACCACCTCTTCCACCGTTAGACTCTCACAAATGAAAATATTCTCTCTTAAAATATGAAGGTTAGAAATAGTGATGATGAGTATCTTCTATTCCAAAAAAAATACATTATCTTTGAATAATAACTTCCTTTATCTGGATAACTCTTTATCTAATCTCTTTCCAAGTATTCTCCTTCAAAACTACAATAAAAAGTTTTTAGAAACCTATAAACATCCCAACATACATATTATTTTAAAATCCTGAAAACCCTAACTCATAAAAACCTTTAACATAAACTAAATCACTTACCCATTTAAAATACTAATTAAGAAGAACCTTATCTTTTTCTTCAACTTCTCCCAACTTCTTATGGATTTGAAATCCAACAAAGTTTCCTTATCTTTCATTTGGAAAGAATTTACATAATAGAAAGAATTTAGACAAATAATAATTATGTGAAAAAAAATAATTTAACTCTTTATAGAGTTTTCTAAAAGTAGTTAAACTTACTTTGTTCATTTTTTACATTCTTACAATTTCACCACAACAATAACTTTCATCCTAAAAAATGAATATACAAGTAAATATATAGGGCTAGGACCTCCTCATCTAGTCCTCCAATTCCCATATGAAATATTTATATATGCTACCCCATAAGAATTTTATCATATTGATCGTTCGGTCATGTAGTTATTTCACCTGATAATCATTAAACCTTACTAGTCTGATACAAGCTTGATTTTAAGCATTAGAGTTAAGGTGTTTGAGGAAAGGATTAAGAGAAGAAAACCCAAACAAGATCCCCACTAGACACGAAGATAACTAAGAGTGTTATCTAAATGTAAAGGTTCACTTCCAAGGATTTAATGAAGAAGAGGAAAAGGAAAAACGCAAATTAAAGTACTGAAAAATATAGATAATTGTTGTTGGAATTTAAACAAGCAAGTAAAGTGCATAAGAAAATAAAGAAGAACAATGGAGGATTATATGGAATAAAAGAACATAAGAGAAGGGGAGGGGGATGGTGTCAAACATGCCACTTGGGGGAAGACCCAAGATAAGTTCTGGTTGTCGTCACTTGAGTCAATGCTCATGATAAGGCACCAACAAGAGTAAGAACACTTAAACACAAGACTGAGAAATACTCTCAATTATAATATGAAAAAAATTCCATTACAAGTTACAAATGATGCCCTATTTATAAGAATCCATGGCCCTCAAATGTAAATGAAATGCAAGGAAGGCTCTAGAGAGAGGTGTCAACTATAGCTCCAAGGGGTGGTGTGCACCTTTAAAGGCCCAAATGTGACTAGAGGAGGGGGTGCTCTAAGGAAAAGGGCCTTCAAATAGATGCTAGGTGGATTCGGCACCCTACAAGACAAGGGAGAAGAAACCAATTTAAAATAAACTAAGAAATAAGGGAAATAGAAAATAAAGATAGAGTGGAAGAAGGAGATATCCCTTTTCTAGTCATGCTTCTAATGATCCTCCTAAAATATCCTTGATCTTCCTTCTTGGAATTCAAGGTTTCATTATAGCCTAAATTCCATTAAGAAGTCCTCTCGAATCTACATATTGTCAGTCTTTAAGATATGGTTTGAACCATGTACATATTTCTACAACTGTGAAACATGGAATGTATTGAGTATATTTAACAAGTGAGGTGGTAAGGCCAACTCATATGCTATTGAACCAATCTTATTAAGTATTTGATAAGGTCCGATGTACTTTATAGTCAACTTCTGGATTTGATAACTTTTCGTACTCCCGTAGTGGTTCTCACCCTCAAAAGGATGTGGTCTACTACAATGAACTTCAAGGGCCTTCTTCTTTGATCTACATATGAATTTTTCCTACTCATGGTAGTTTTTAACTTATTCTAAATCTCATGGACCTTTTTTTTAGTTTGTTGCAATAACTTTGGCCCCAACAATACTTTCTCTTCATCCTTATATAAGGGCGTTCTACACTTCCTTTCACATAAAGCTTGTTACGATGTCATCTTAATGTTAGCATGGTGATTATTATTATAAGTACCAAAGAAAGAATCTCATCCTAACTCTTTAGACGATCCAATACATAAGATCTCAACAAATCTTCTAGTGATTGGATTGTCCTCTCTAACCGCCCATCGATCTAGGAATGATATGTAGAATTCAGTTGTAATCATGTTCCCAACGTATCATACAATGTCTACCAAAATCGGGAGGTAAATTTTAGATCTCGATTAAATATTATACTAAAAGTCACTCCTTGATGTATAACTACAAACTTAGCCATCAAAATCCTCATTCACTAAAGGAAAGTGGGCACTTTTTGCCAATTTGTCAATAATCTCCTAGATCAAATCATGTCCTTAATCATTCGTGGTAAGTGAATAACAAATTTCATAGTGAAGTTATTCCAAATTCTACTCAAGGATCTCCATTTACTGTAATATTTTATTCGACCTCTAATGTTCTACCTTAACTTTCTAGCAAGTCAAATAGACAACATATTGAACAACATCACACTTCATATTGAACCCCTAATAGGACTTCTTTAAGTCATGATACATCTTAATAATGCTTTAATGCAAACTAAGTCGACTCTTATGACCATTTTCAAGTATCATCCTTATTATTTCCATGTCAATTAGAACACATACTCTCCCTTGAAATCTCAAAGTTTTGTCATCTTCTATGCGGAAATCTTTGGTTTTCTCTGTCCCTATCTGATCTTTCACATCTTTCAACTCTTGATCAATTTGTGTTTCTCTTTGATTAAGCCAAAAAAATCATTAGTTATGATAAGTCTACCACAACGAATGCTAATGGGTAAAAATGTCCACATTTAACTGCATGTCCCTAAATTCTTCCAATAGTTTTAGCTCTTTTGTAAAATATTGAATTTGGGGCTGAAGTTTTGGGTGGGCCTTGAGCCCACTAGGTTAGGAAAAAAGGGATAAGATATTTAAGGCTAAAATTTTTCTAAACACTCTCATTTACTCCATTTTTCAGAATCTTAACCCCTCTCACTCTGTCTTGTACTCTCTCATTCTTCCAAATCTTTTCAACTTTCTATTCTTAGATTTCTCCTACAATTTTAATCAAAGTGAAAATCTGGACATATCGGGAGGAGGATCATCATTATAAAAGCATCTTTCACGGATTAATTTCCACAAATAGGTGAGTTGTTCTATTTCCAAGACTTAGGATTCCTAATTTGGGACTAAATTTGGGAGAAATTGATGATAAAAAGAAATCTTGATGCAATTCTTGATAATTGAGAGTAATTAGGATATTTCTTGTGAATAGATCTTTGGGATAACTTATAACCTCTAGAGATTCTTTGAATATTCAACTGTTGTTGTAGAATTAAGGTAAGAAAAAATAATTTGAATTTAATTTCTTAATTAGGGATAGTATTTTTATGTTGAGTGTCCTTGTTAAATTGATAGGGCAATTTATATAATTAACAACTAGGTTTATGGCGAAACCTAGAAATCGATCACTAATCCAATTGGAGTACCTCTACAGGATAAACCTCAACAAAAAACTGAAGAGTAATGGCAACAAGTGATTGAGTTCAGTAGTTCCTCATATAAAATTATTGACTCTAGAGATATAGTAATATGGAGAAGATAAAATTGTTTCAAGCACCGATAAAACTAGAAGAACCATTGGATTGATGATGTTGAATTGTTAAACTGGTACGAATTAAGTTATAAACATTACAAATGATTTAGATTGATTTATATCTCTAGATTAAGTTGATTTGGTGAGATTACTTGTTTTGCACGTAACTTTTTCGCTTGAGCGAATGCAACTCACTCAAGCAAGTAACTTTCAAACTACTCTCGAGTACGTTTTCACTTGAGCGAGCCACCTTTCGCTTGAGTAAAACTAAGCGTCGCTTGAGCAAAAATGCTCCAGACTTGGAGTTGCCCTCGAGAGCGATTTTGCTTAAACGAGAGTGGTTCACTTGAGCAAAATTACTCTAATTTTGAAATGCTTTATTAAAGTTAACATGAATTTATAAAGTTATTAAAATGATAGAATTGTGTATGAAGCCTTAGTATTGAAGTATGATTTTTCAAAATTTATCATCTTAAGGATAATGTTGTTACAAATTTTGAAATATCATGAAATGCATAGAATTTTAGTAAAGGTGTGGTTACTAAGTTTAAGTTCAATAGATTGTTAATGTCAGAGCAAATATTGATTTAATATAAAATAGGAATTTCCATGTTTATGATCAAATATTGTGATATTTATGAAGATGATGTGAAAATGTGATGATTGATAAGTGAGAAAGAATGTTAAATGGAAGAGTGTTAAGATAATATGCTAGATTGAGAAATTATGGTATGAATTGTTGGAATGCAGTGAGAATGTTGATGTGATGACATGCATGAGAATGTTTACCTACCCTGCAACTATTATTATTGAATGAGTTGAGATTTGGTATGATGTAAATTTGTGTGTTGATGGTGTCAAAGTCAAATTAGTCATCATGTGAAGCTATTTGATATAGTTTATTGTACATATGAGATTAGCGAGACCTACTACTATAAGGAGGTATCCATCCCTCAAATGTTATCCTAGTCACATAAATAGGGATATCATGTGATGTGAAGTCGATAGAGGTTTCACTCGCATAAGTCATTGGTGAGATTAGCCAAATGATAAGTGCTTGGAAATCATCTTGTGTATGGTGCCTAAATGGGGATAGACGGGTGACTCTAAGGTGAAAAATACTCCGTAAGTGTCAATGTTTATTCAACTACCATTAAGCATGACAAGTTTTAGCCTCTGAGGTTAAGGATTTCATATTATTCATCTGGATGAGTCGGTCTAGTGTTATAGAAATTTCGTAAATGTATGAAATATGTGTAAAAATTGTATTGGATTCATTTATGTATTGAATTGGATTATCTAAATAGATTATATTACAATTTTTGTATTGAATTTTATATTTAAGATCAATGCTGCTACATTAGCTTACCCTTATGATTTTCTGTCTTGTGGGTTTTATTTTACTATTATGATCGTCTTTTGACACGAGAGTAGAATCTTACAAGTGATGCTCCAAATTAATTATGGTTATCAGGAGGAACTAAAAATTGTATATTACATTTTGATTGTAAATATGTTGAGCTGAGTTTGTAAATTTAATGTCTTTCATAATTGTGGTGCATATAGTATTTTTTTTCTACGTTACAAAAGAGACATATACTGGGTTGTGGTTGCTTATAGGACATTTGTGATATGTTTCTGAAATATTGTTTGTGGTATAAATTTGAATGCATGACTTAGAAGTATTATGGGATTATATTTAGGATTGTTACATCTTCAATCATCATAGCTGATATATACATAGTCTTCTTACTTAGGGCATCTGTTACAATATTTGTCTTTCTTAGATGACAATTAAGTTAAAAATCATAATCTTTTAGAAATTTCATCCATCGTTTTTGCCTCAAGTTCAACTCTTTTTGGTTGAATAGATACTTCAAACTTTTATGATACTAAAGAATTTAAATTTGGCACCATATAAGTAATGTCTTCACATCTTTAGAGTAAAGACTACTACAACTAACTTTAGATTATAGGTGGGATAATTTTTCTCTTAAGTCTTCAACTATCTACTGCATAAGTAACAACTCTTTTCTCCTACATCAAAATTCATCTCAACCTCTGATGTAAAACATCATAATATATATCAAAATATGTATTCACATCAAGGATCACTAGTATAAGAGAGCTAGTTAATCTTAACTTCAACTCTTGAAAACTTCTCTCACATTGATCACTCAAATGTTCCTATTGCTCCTTAGGAGTCTTGGAATAAATAAGAATTTCATTTATGCATATAGTAACAAATTTATCTTAAAAGGGATGAAAGATATTATTCATACAATCCATGAATATGTTGGAGAATTTATTACTTCAAAAGACATGACCACATATTTATAATGATCATATCTGGATCAGAATGTAGTTTTCAATACATCTCCTTCCTTTACTAGTATCAGACAATACCATGATATCAAATCAATCTTGGAGAATACTAATTTCCCATGCACATGATCTAACCAATCATTTATCCTTGACAAAGGATGTTTGTTCTTGATAGCCACCTTATTCAACTATCAGTAGTCAGTACATAGCCCGGAACTCCCATCTTTCTTCTTCACAAGTAACATAGGTGCACCCCACCAAAATACACTAGGCTAGATGAATTTCTTCTCTAATAGATCTACTACTTGTTTCTTTAATTTGGTCAATTCAATTGAATTCATCCAATAAAAGACTATGGAAATTGGTTCCCCTCTTGGAACCAGATCAACTTCAAACTCTACCCCCCCCCCCCTTCTTAGGTGATAATCTAAGTACTTAATTTAGTGAAACATCTAGAAGCTCCTACAAGAATATAATCTATCACTCTATTTCTTATAACCTCCATCTAAGTTAATATCATAAAACATTGTGCCCCACTTTTCAACTTACTCCAAACTTGCTAAGTTGAAGTAATCATCTCTTCTTGAGTATTAGAAAACAACAATCTTTTCTGCCCATAATCAATAAAAATGTGATTGGAAGATAACCAATCAATCCCTAAGATCACGTTCAAATCTTTCAAATAAAAACTAAAAAAATTTACCTTGTATTTATGCCTTTCTACTATAATAGGACATCAAATCCATATAGAAGAAGTTGTCACTAGACTAGTTATTGATGTACTCACTATCAACTCATAAGTCAAATCACACACAAACAAACTTAATATATACACTCATGCAGACAATATAAAAGAATGTGTAGCACCAAATCATACAACACTCTCAAAGAGGTATAAAAAATAGAACACACACCTTGTACCAAGTCCTTGGTACCATTACCCTTAGGCCTAGAAGATGTTATAGCTAAATACACGATCTTATATAAAAGAATATGTAACAACAAAATCAAACAACACTTTCAAAGGGGTATCGAAAATAGAACACACACCACTTTATACTTGGTCCTCTAAATATCAAGTGTAACATCATTTTTTTAAAACAAAATATATAATATAATTATTTATTTTACTTAATTAAATTAATTAATTGGACTTATAGAATAGAATAAAAATTTTATAAAATAAAATATTTATAAAGTTTGGTTGTTAATTAAAAAGATAAAAGTTAAAAGGATTAAATTAGTATGTTGGATTTATTTTTAGAGGGTCTACTCTATGTAAATAAATAAGTATAAGGTCTTCTCTTTCATTCTGTGTTATTTAATTTCTGACACTTAGAAGAAATCTTATATAAGAGACAACATAGAATATTACATATAGTCATTCAAGGTAAAAAAGTAAGTAGAAAATATCTTATATATGAATACTTATAAGAATTATGGGTAGAGAGACAACATAGGATTTGGTTAATATAATATTTAAAACTAAAATATAATATATTTATTTTGAAACAATTTTAAGTCCTTAATAAGATTTTGTTAATATTATAAGATTTTATTAATAAAATATTTTAAAATAAATTATAATATATTTGTCTTGAGACAACCCTTAAACCCTTAATAAAATTTTGTTGATATAATAATTGACGTGAGTTATGATTTTTTTTTTACAACCTAAAACCCTTAATAACATTTTGTTAATATAATAATTTTGATGATTTTTAATATAATAATTGATTTATAATATGTTTATATTATTTTTAGGATCTTTAGATCCTATTTATGTGAATTGTACTTATTAGTAAAAATTATATTAGATTGGGAATGAAGTTATAGATTATTTTTATTTGATATTAAGATCCTATTTAGTTATGTTTCTATTATAAATTTAGAATGTGATATTTATCAAAGTTGACTCCTAGATTTTAACTAACTAATAGCATTGATTTCATGTAAAAATAGTTTATATAACTTAAAATATGAGACTTTTAGTGAATAAAGGTCATGTTGTAAAAAATAGAGTAATAATTTATATTTTTTCATATTTTAGACATGTTAAATTATAAAAATAAATCTTCAAATCAAATAAAAGTTATAAATAATTGTGTTAATTTTAAAATAAGATAAGAACCAACTTCATAGGATCAGTAATTCAACTACATTTTCAACATTACTTATTGAATTTAAATTTGGTAAATGAGAATTTATCTTGTCAATCTTATAAGTCACTTTTTTTTTTAAGAAAATAGGTTTATAATTCTCTTAATATTATAACATCAAAATAGAGTATCATAAAATATTAAATCAACTAATTATTAAACAAAAATTATATCTATATTTTATATTTATATATTATAGACATAATGATATGTTTGTTAGTGAATAAAAATAACAAATAATGGAATTTTCTTAGCAATATATTTATTTTATGAAATTAATTATTAGAAGAAAGATTTGAGTATAATTTTATATTAATTTAAATTCATAGTTAATCATTTTATAATTTTATTATTGATTATACAATTTTTTAAAACTAACAATAACTTAAATATTAGATTTTTTTATAAGAAAAATTAATTATATGTGACATAAAATATTTAAAATTAAAGTTTATGAAAAGATACGTGAAATTAATTAATATTTATTTTTTTCTATTAATAAATATATAAAAAAAAGTTAAAACATTCTAATTAATGTTATTATTAATTATAAAATAACTATTTTAGAAATCTTTTTATTAACTTTTAATTCTTTAAAAAAATATTTTTATTTATTATTATTAAAAGAAAGTATTAAAATAACTATTTTGTCCAATGAGAGAAACATATAATAAAGTAAAATTTAATATATTTTTATAAAGTAACTTTTTTTTTAATATTTATCAAGAAATAAAATCATAAAAAATAAAATTACTAAAATATATATATATATATATATATATAATAATAATAATAAATAGAAACTAAAATCTGACTCTCCGATCTCTTAATTTCACATTTATATATAATAATAAATAAAAACTAAAATTTACGTTTTTTAGTATAATTATATTACACTCTAGTTAAATTTTAGATATATTAATAATCACAATATAATATCTAACATCTAATAAGTAGTATTTGAATTTAGGCATAATAATAAATGATCTTTAAAGTATTTGAATTATCTTGTGTGAATTTATTATATATTATAATTATTTAAATATATTATGATTTTAATATGTAATTGACCTTATTTTCTATTTATTAATGAATTATTATGATCGATATTTTAGGATAACTAAGAATTGAGAAAGTAAAATCGGTAACCAAAATTTAAGGAAAAGTATTATATATATATATATAATATTTATTTATAATATGTAAATATATATTCAAAAGTTGTTATAAGACTCATAATTATACTAACGATTTCTAAGATTGTTATAATTTAATACATTCATAGAAAAAATATTTTTTAAATATATATATATATATATAACAATAAAAATAAAAATAAAAATATATTTTTAATTAATATAAAATTATTATGGTTAAAATTTTTATAACCAAAATATGAATATTAATTTACTTATTTTAAGGTTGGTCACATTAGATTAAATAAAATTCATTTTAATTTTAATCTATTAATAAATATAATTGAAAAATTAATTTTGACTTAATTAGTGTTACTATAATTGGATTAGTATGAAATAAATTGTATTAAGAAGGGAATTTTTGTTTATTAATGTTTCTGGCTAATATTAGTTATATTTTTATGTAATTATGTTTTTAGTTGTCAAAAATGTAGAGTATTTTAATCATTTTATTTAAAAATATATATTTTAGTTTCTTAAAATTGAGAAAATATTATTTTAATTCCTAAATATTAAATGTGCAGAATTAAAAAATAATTAAAATTGTTTTTAGTCCTTCAATTTTAGTGTTTAGGGACTAAAATTAAATTTTACTAAATTTATAGGATTAAAATGATTTTTTTTTAATTTGAAGGGTTAAACAAAATTTATCCCAAATTTCATGAACAAAAATATAATTAAATTTTATTTTTTTATAATTGGAGATCAAAATTAATTTAATTAATATTTGTGAACTTTTAGAGAACAAATAATAATTGATCAATTTAATTAAATTATGAGTTATTATTTTCGGAAATACAAGGTGATATATAAAACTACTTAGAAGAATACTTAATAATAGAAAATGTTACTATTGAATTGTGACTTGGTCCCTAGGACCATTAATGCAGCCCTCATTCATTTTTCCTTAACAATGGTTTTATTGGAAATTAAATTTTATTAACTTGGCCCACCTGACTTTTAAATGTATCTCATAACAATTTACCCTCAATAATTACTCTGTTAATTAAACTTTATTAACCTTATTTACCCCTCACAACAATCTATCCTCAATAATTACTCCATTAAGAATAATTATTCAATTAAAAATTAAATAATCTTGAGTTTGTTACCGATTTTTGGATCTCTAACTTATATTAAGTCATAAAGTATGGCTTTTGATCAATTATGTATTTCATGAAAGAAATTTTGTATGGTAAAGTGATTAGAAAAAAATTTCTTGATTATGCGTAAAAAAACTAAAATGGATAAATATTCTTTCCATCATTTTTAATTTTTCTGAATTTTGTCCCATTATTAATTTCAATGTCAATTTGGTCTAATTTTTTTTAAAGTGATTAAATGTTGTAATGAGATATGTATCTTATATTATATTATATATATATATATATATATAGAGGTAGTAAGACCCGACGATACTCGGCAGTAAAACCTAACTTTTTGCTGTATTTCAAATTTATTGTTGAAACTATAAACCCAAGTGGTCATGGTTATTCATTTTCTAAAAAAAAAAAAAGAGTTTTTCGGCTTTAAAATCAGATTTATTGGATATATGTAAACTTAACAACAGTAAATCCTACTTTATCGAACCAAATGATCTTAAACATGAGGTAATCCTTGGTACACCTTTCATTAGAGCCTTATTTCTTTAGAAATCTCTAGCGATGGGATAACAACCAAAAGTAATGGTAAGACTATTACATTCAACTTCATTAAAACACCCATTACCAAAGAGATCAACATCATCCATCAAAAATCAAATCAAATTAACTTCCTAAAAGAAGAAATTTCTTATAAAAATATTGATTTACAACTGCAAAATCCCCAAAATCAACAAAAAATTAGCAAACTCCTTCACCAAATTGAGTCAACCATATGTTCTGACCTACCCCACAATTTAACGAGTAGTTTGAGTTTTTGGACAATGGTAATATGATCCTTCGTCCATGAAGGTGGGTTCTTTTTAAGCCTATCATGTAGAGGCTTAATTAGATGGTTGAGATTTGGGATGAAATCTCCGACATAGTTGAGGCATCCTAGAGCAGATCACCCAAAAAAGCTTCCAATCCTGCAAAGAAATTCTTGTTATCACAGAAGGAGATTGCTGTCATTCTGTTCAAGAATTTTCATAATGATCAAGACTATCAAAATGTGCAAAAGTGTTCAAGATATCAAGACCAGAAGAAAGCAAAGGATCAAAGAAGATCTTAGACTAGATTTAGAAGTGAGAATCAAAAAGGAAACATCACTCTGCTCAGAAGGTTCTCAAAAGAAAATGATTAATTACAAAATCTTTTTTAAAAAGACACTATAATCGATTATTTAAATTAAGTAATCGATTATGGGACATAATTTTTGAAAAACAAAGTTTTTGATACGGTAATAATCGATTAGATAATCGATTATGTTTTGTGAGAATGAAAAAGCATTTGTTTCGGCAATAATCGATTATGAGCTTTTTTCAGAAAATATTATTTGCAGTGATAATCGATTAAGTAATCGATTATGAGCTTTTTTAGAAAATATGTCTTTCGGTAATAATCGATTCTATAATTGATTATCTGTGGTTTTAAAAAGTTTTTCAACGCGGGGATAATCGATTATGTACTTAAGATAATCGATTATGTTCGTAGATTTTTGAAAATTATGAACGTTGCACAGAATCCTCCGAAAATATTGGAGTATCTTTGATATGATTTTCTAAACGTTGGAGAGTGATTCTGTGTATCTAATTTCGAATTAAAACAACAGAAAATATTTTTCTATCTTTTCTTATTTAATAAGCTTTTGAGAATACATCAAAATACAACTCTCACTTATTCCTTTTCTCCTGAATAGAGCCACGAAATTATTATTAGAAAGGAAGAATATTATTTTTCAGAGAAAATCATCTTTGAAGGATTTTGAGAAACCTTGAGCAGAGCAGTGCTACGCTTTGATATCTTCACAGTACAGGTGATATTTACTTTCAATTTCTGATCTTCCTCTGAGGTTGTTCAGAGGAGGTAAGGTTCTCTTCCTTGTGTGATTCAAGGAAGGTTTTCACTTCCTTGTGGTACTCAAGGAAGGGTGGGAATTTTCTTGTGGGTTCAAGAGATTGTGAGAATTTTAATTTTCCTTTTTACATGTTTCACTGGTAATTGGTGGTTGTAATTTGTGAAAAATTAAAATATAAGAGTGGGAGATCATCTCGAGTTGAGGTGATTTGGGAACTGGATGTAGGGTTAAAAGTGTTAACCCGAACCAGTATAAATTCTGGGTGTTTTTTTTCTTTCCCTTATCCTCTTTAATTTTCCATTGCGTTCTTATTTATCTGCTAAGACAAATTAATATCAAGAGGAATAAATTTTTTTTTTTAAGGAAAATTTTTAAAGGTTTTAACTTTAACATCAATTCACCCCCCCTCTTGATGCCACTTGATAACAATTCTTTTGTCAAATGGTGGTCTCAGTTTGATGCCTCCAGAGCAAACCCTGAAGGTGTAAAACAATGGTTCCTCTCTAACACAAAACAACTGAAGTTAGCGGACCCAGAGAACTCATTATTTCTCAATCAAAAGGCTCACATCACAGCAGCCTTAGCATCATCCAAAACAAAAGAAAGTTTTGCAAAAAATTTGCAAGACATTCTTAAACTACTCCAAGCCGAAGAACCATCTTCATCAAAACAAGCACCAAGTTCATCAGCCTCAGTAGCATCTTCCGATGACATTTATCAAAATGAAGACGACTGCTTTGGAATCAACTTCGCTGAAGATTAATCTACAGAACCAGTCAATGCCACCGGCACGAATCAGTTATCTACAGTTCCAGTCAAGTTACCGGCACTGTGCACTTCGGATCTCTACAGTTCCGGTCATGCAACCTACACTGTAGAAACAGTAAATTTAATTTCTATAAAAGGAGGCTCAGCCATGTTGTGAGACACCCTTTGATTTACTTAAAATTTGTATACACTAGAGAGAGAGAGACTTGAGGAGAGCCGAAAACTTTTGTAAGCTTTTCTCTACAATTTGTATTATCAAGTTTTCAATATCAGGTTACCTCTTTTGCATCTTCTCTCCCTCTCCCTCTAACTAGTTCAGTGCGAACTACCGTCGTTCTAGTCTTCTTCCTTCTCTCTCCAGCCAGTATTGTGCGGACTACCGCCGCGTAAGAGAAATACTAAATTGACTATAGTAGTACGAAAATATTTAGTTTGATCAATTATATATAAGAAATTTTCTATAAGAAAATTATAATCTCCTATTTTAAAAACAAAAATATGTAAAAATTATAATAAACTATTTTATAAAATAAAATAATGTAAGTTTTTTTAGATAAAATAATGTTAAAAAAATAAAGTTAAAAAAAATAGATAAAAATTAGAAAGATAAAATCAATAATAAGTTAGATTTAATTTTAAAATAACTTAATTTTATGTAAATAAATAAGTATTAAGTTTTTTTTTTTTACTTTTTCTTTTTATATATGTTTAATTCTTTTATTGTGAAGAGAAATTTTAAAGAAGATAACATGTGAAAAGTTTAGAGAACAATTATTAAAGTAAGATTTTTATCTTAAAGTACTACATATTGTTAATGTTACATGTGATGTTTGTAAGAACTTTGAATTAAGAAGTAATTTCATATCTCAATAAGATTTTGTTAATTATCAGAGTTCCAAATGTAATGCATGGTTACATATTAGAGTTCCAAACGTGATACACGGTTTATGTATCACATGCATGAAAATACAAGGGAGAAGAAAAAAAGCGGAAGGAGTAAGAGAGAAAAGAATGAATATATTCTATGTTTACGTAAGAGCACAAGATGGAAATATATATAGGTAGAAAAATAAAAAAAATAACAAGAATAATAAATGTACAATAATTGAGGAGCTAAAATAGGGGGTAAGCAAAAGTAGAAAGAGTGGATGATAGAGAGGGGATTATGTTAGCCCCCTACAAGCTAGGAGTTGATATTGAGCATTCCCAACTTGGAAATAAGATTCTAAAAGGTAGAGGGAAGGAGAGGCTTTGTTAAAACATCAACAGCTTGAGAGGAAGAGAAGATAGGAAGAAGCTTGACAGTACCATCGTTTACTTTGTTATGAACTATGTGGTAATCAATCTCGATGTGTTTAGTTCTTTCATGGAAAACTTGATTAGAAGTTATGTGAATGGCGGACTAGTTGTGACAGAATATTGTTACAGGTTGTATGTAAGGAATGTGAAGGTCGTTGAGTATATAGTTCATCCATTGAACTTCACATGTTGTAGCAGTAAGAGCACGATACTCTGTCTTTGAGGAGCTATGAGATATTATGTTTTGTTTCTTTGATTTCCATGAAATTAGAGAGTCACCAAGATAAATACAGTAGCTAGTGATAGATTTTCGTGTTAAAGGGCAAGTGGCCTAGTCAGAATCACTATATCCTTTAAGTTGGAGGGTGTTGTTATGGTTGAGAAAGATGCCATGATCAGGGGACTATTTGAGATAATGTAAGATGTGGAAAGCGGCTTGGCAATGTAGATTAGTGGGTGAAGCAATGAATTGGCTAAGATGGTTAACAACATAGGTGATATCTAGTCGAGTATTGGTCAAGTAGATGAGGCAGCCTATGAGCCTTCTATAAGATGGGGTATCTTCAAGATTAAGAGTGCTGGCAGTTTGATTATTGGTATGAGAAGAATAAGCCATCGAGGTAGATGTGGGGGAGCAGTTGCGCATGCTTGGGTCATGTAGAAGATCAAGAATGTACTGTCTTTGACAGATGTGAAACCCAATTTTATTTCTAGCTATCTCCAAGCCAAGAAAGAAAGTGAGATCTCTAAAAAATTTTATCCTAAATTTCTAATCAAGCTGTTTGGAAATGTTGGAAATTTCCTCAATATTGTTGCCAATGATAATTATGTCGTTAACATGGACCAAAATGGTAGTAGAAAAATTGTTAGAAAACTTAACAAAAAGGGAATGATAAGCTGCAAAAATGGAATAGCCATATAAAATTAAGAATGAAGACAATTTGGCATACGATTGTCAGCTTGACTACTTGAGACCATAGAGAGATCTATGGAGACGTCAGACTTTGTAACACCCTTCTACCCCAAAACGTTTTTCATTAATAAATATAAAATTTTTGAAAAATGAAAGGAAAATAATTCCAATATATTCTCTTCATGAATAAAATATTATAAAAATAAGAAAATAAGATTTCAAAATAAAACTTTTACTGGGTCATATTGCCTTCTAGAACAACGGCGGTAGACCGTGAATTAGTACACCTAGTAAGTTCCCAGGAAAGAGAGGTGGGTCACTAACGGACATTCTTAAATACCAAGTCTTTCCTAGCCAGAACTTTCCTAGATATACACTCTCACACCACCACTGTATATCCAGTAACAATAATAACTCTTTCAAGATATAGAAAATCAAATAAAATATTACTAGGCGTTGACATAGCCTTTATAAGTTCTTACTAACAAAAATATAATAAACTTTAAATAGACTTCTTTAAAATAAATAATCTTTCTATTCCCCGACTTCACACCTAATCAGAGCACTTACGAAATCAAGGCTTAGGAGACTTAGCTTTATCATTCAACTCTTCTTTGTTCTTTCTCAAAGATATGTTCACCTATAAAAGTATACAACCACAACAAAATACCAAAAACAAAATAGAAGAGTGAGGAATATATCTCACATATGTTATAAATACTTATAAGAAAATAGGTAGAACTAAACACACACATCACACACAAAACGCATCACACACATCAATACATACTCAATCACAAACTCAATTAACTCAAATGCATTAATGCTCTTATGCTCTTATCTCTAAATGCATGTGGTACCATCGTAACGCAAACGCATATGAGTAGTCTAGGAGGACATGGACCGGATCTAAGGACCCTATCAATCCACTCTCACTAGAATGAGTCTACAGGAGCCAGTCGGGATAGTATAGCATGGCCGTGGTCGTCCCTTATTTCAACTCTCAAATGAGAGGTCCCCTGCTCTAAAATCCCCAAGGTCAAGGTAGAAGACCATAAAGACCCTCCTTCATAGATCGCATCTACCCCCAAGGAAAGTATGAATGAATGAATGAGATATGATCACACAAATGCAATACTCAAATGCATAACACATCTCGAATGACCAAGCATAACTTGGATTTTTAACGCTGTTAAGCCTCTGCTTAGACTTCACAAATGACCAAGAATAACTTGGATTTTAACGCTGCTAAGCCTCTGCCTAGACTTCACAAATGACCAAGCATAACTTGGATTTTACCCTACTAAGCCAACGATTAGACTTCTCAAAACACACCACTAACTCGCAAACACATCGCAATGCATCATAATTATGAGGGCTTATGGTTGCCTCAATACACACAAAAACCTATCGAGGCTTAGGGGTTACCTCTTTACCGAAAATTCTCATAAGTACCCCATATGTAAGACATTCCCCACTCCCCCTCTTACCTCGAATTACGCTACATGACGCCTTTAGATGCTACGCGACGTCTTTAGATGTTACGCGCCCAACTCCTCACGTGTCGCCTCCGATCGCCTCCTCTAAGGTTTTCCCAAACGTTAGGGAAATTTTGGAATGAAGAATAGAAAGGGTTTAACGCCTATTTGTATAGGTAGAGTCGGGCTTCTGAAGAATAGATTCAATTAATAATATTTTTCAAAATATTAACACAACTATCTTTTTAAAATATCAAATATCTCACAATATCTTTAATATATTAATAATCTCCCGATATATATATTTTAAAATAATTTCTTATATTTTAATATACTAATAATCTCACAATATTTCACAATATTTGTTTATGACCACTCATCATTTATTTTATTTTATAAGATATTTTATTTTATCTTCTAAATCCAATTGTATTTTATTTAACTAAATAATTAAGTTACAAATATATATATATATATATATTATATTATATATTTTTTTCTCAAAAAATTGGGATATTACAGACTTGGTTAAGCTTGATGGAAAGTCTAGGAGGAAGATGCACGAAAACTTCTTCATTGAGATCACCATACAAAAATGGATTGTTGACATCCAATTGTTTGATATTCCAGTTATTGATTGAAGCAATGGCCAAGAGATCACCATCAGCTTTGATGTTATTAATTTGAGAAGTTTTACTAGTATAAGTCTTGTAACTAGGGGGAAAACTATGTTTCTTGAAACAGGTTTCAATGGTATGACCACTCCTACCACAATGAGTGCAAAGTCTTTTATTCTTGAAATTCTTGGTTTCTTGATTTGATTGGAAGTCATTCTTCCTATAGCAAACACTCTCATAATGGTCTTCTTTCCACAATAAGTACAAGTTTGAGTAGTAGCATTTCCATTTTGGACAGCATTCACCTTGACTCTTTTAGAATCGGCAACAAAATTATTGGTAGACAATTGTCTCTCTTGTTGAACCATGAAGGAGAAGATTTTGGTAATAGGAGGGATAAGTTCAATGAGTAAGACTAGGGGTATTCGCGATGCGATTTGGTTCAGTTTTTTTAATAAAAATACATCCAAACCAAATATAAAATTGTTTTGCAGTTCGGTTTGAAACAAAAAGAAATCCGAACCAATCCAAATCAATTTTGACGGTTTGGTTTGGATCGATTTTTGTGGTTTTTAATTTTTAATTTTATTTTATTTTTTATTAAAGGAGAATTTATTTTATTTTTAAAATTAAAATATAATTATAATAAATATGTTACTTAAAAGTTGAAAAATATATTAAATATAATCATTATTAGATGTCATATAGGTATAATATTAGTTTATGAATTATTCTCATAGAAAAAAAATAAGAAAATAATAAAAGATTATAAACTAATAATAATAATAATATTATATGAGAATGAGTGTAAAAACTTTAGTAGTTATTATTTCATTACTTAAATTTTCAATATTATTAAAAGTTGAAATCATATATTATTTTTAAGTTAGAATACTAAAACTTTTATCTCTCATTGTTATGATGAATACTAATAATATAAAGAAAAATCTCAACTCTGTAAAGTTATAAAAAAATAAAAATAACTTTGGTAAAAATAAAATTAATTAAAATGGAATTCTGAATTTCAAATAAAAATAGAGAAATAATAAAATACTTAACCAGTGAATATTGAAATACATAACAAGATAATAAATATGAAATTGAGATCAAAATATGAAAGATAAAAGGGGAATAATTAAAGAATAATCAAATTAAAAAAAACTTACCATTTGAAATGAAAAGAATGATTTAAATAGAAGATGAGAATGTGTGGTGAAGATGGATTGGAATAAGGACTGATGATGTGATAGCAAAATTATAATGATGAGATTTCTCAAGAAAAGGAACCTTAAAATGTGTTTGACAAAATGAAAGTTGTAATAGGAAATATTAGATTTTCTTTTCAAAGTAAAATTAAAAATATAATTATATTTTAATAAGGTATTGCGGTTCAATTTGGTTTGGATTGATTCTAAAATGTCAAACTACAATTTGAACCAAATTGCTAGTTTTAGAAAAAAAAATCCAAAATGATCCAAAAGTTTACGATTTTTTGGATTGATTTTCAGTTATTTTTTTGGATCAATTCAGTTTTGAACACCCCTAAGTAAGACATGAGACTTGATGTTTGCTGTATTGGTAGTTTAAGCCATGCAAGAATTGCATTGCTTGATCCTCTTGTTTTCTCTTAATTATAGTAGCAGTCATAGAGCAAGAACACTTCACCTAACAAGTGTAGATAGGATTCAGCCTACAATTATCCAACTCATCCCATATAATTCTAAGTTTAGTGAAGTATTCAATTATGCTAAGATCTCCTTGGTTTAAAGAAATTGCCTCCATTTGAAGATCAGAAACACGAAGCAGATCACCTTGAGAGAATCTTGCCTTTAAATCCAATGGTTATATCCATCCAGATAATACTTTGTCGAATGGAGGGTGAAACAAAATGAACAAATCATGATACAACCATGTTGTTGCAACTGCTCCATGTTGGATACGTGGGATCAATTTTGAGTGGTTGAAGGTTGCTGGCATTGATGAATTCGATCGTGTTCTTTGCACTGAGGGCAGTCACCATAGAACGATTCCAAGAATGGTAATTTGTTGGATCAAGAACAAGTAAGACAAGGGGTAGTTGCTGGATTTTCACTAGGATGCAAATAAAGGTAGCTGTTGTAAGATTGTTCTTCCACCATGATAAAAAGAAGGGGAGTGAATCAGAGGTAGCGTAGCAGAGCTCTTCATTCGAAGAGCTCTGATACCATATAAGAGTTCCAAACGTAATGCATGGTTACTGTATCACATGCATGAAAACATAGTGGGAAAGAAGAAAACCAGAAGAAGGAGTAAAGGAGAGAAAATGATGAATATATTCTATGTTTACGTAAGAGTACAAGATAGAAATATATATAGGTAAAAAAATAACAAAAATAACAAGAACAAAATATATACACTAACATAGGAGCTAAAACAAGGGATAAGTAAAGTAGAAAGAGAAAGATGATTCTGTCATTAATATAATGATTTTTTATAACTTATAATATAACTATATTCTTTTAGATCTATTAATTTAAATTGTGTTGATTCAAATTTTTAGATTTGAGTTTATGATTAGAATATATATATATATATATATATATAAAAGAATTATATTATTAAGAATAAAATTATATATTATTTTATTTTGAAATTACGATCTTATTTAAGATATAATTTTAAATATAATTTTTATATTATAAAGGAGGTGTTCGCGGTGCGATTTGGTTCGGTTTTTCGTTAAAATACATTCGAATCAAATATAAAAATTATTTGTGGTTCGGTTTGAAATAAAAAAAAATTCGAACCAATTCAAACCAATTTTAACGGTTTGGTTTGAATTAGTTTTTGGGATTTTTTTTTAATTTTTAATTTTATTTTTTATTAATAATTGACTATTTTTAGCCTTTAAAACCTTGAACTTGACCCACAATCAAGTACTCAATTGAGTTAGAACAAAATAAAATCAAAGTAATGGAATTTTTCAAGTAAAGGGACTAAGATGCATTTAACAAAATATAAGCAGCAAAGGATGAATATTACTAAAAAAACAATAACCTTAGTAAAAACGAAATTAATTGAAATAAGAACCCTAAATCCTAAACTGAAACCGAAAACCCTAAATCTTAAACCCTAAAATGAAATCGGGAAATAATAGAACATTTATTCAATGAAAATCGAAGATGAATCATAAGACAAATTGATGTGGAATTAAAATCAAAATATGAAAAGTGAAAGAGGAAAGAATAAGAAAGGAAACATATTAATGAGTGAATGAAATAAAATAAAAAAAAAAACTTACCGTTTGGGATAAAAAGAATGATTAGATAGAGGGTGAAATGGTGTGGTGAAGATAAATTTGAATAAGAGTTAGTGATGAGATAATGAAATCAAAGTAAGGGAGTTTCAAGTAAGGAATCCTAAGATGCGTCTAACAAAATGAAAGTTGTAATAAACAACAGTAGGTTTTCTTTGTAAAATAAAATTAAAAATAAATATAATATTATTTAATAATTGTGGTTTGGTTCAGTTCGGTTCGGTTTTGAAATACCAAACTACAAACCTGAACCGCACGGTTCTGAAAAAAAAAATCTAAAATGATATAAAAACATGCAATTTTAATTGTTTGCGATTTTTTGAATCAGTTTTTAATTTTTTTTTTATCAATTCAGTTTTGAACACCCTTAATAAAGATTATAGAAAAATTAGGTCAGATATTATAATATATTTAAGAAACATAATAATAAATATATTTTGATATGTAATAATAAATTATTGTATGAATGAAAGGTTAAAATATGGAAATTTATTTTTTATTTTGAAATACTCATATTATAATAATATAAGTTTTTATATATTTATAAATTATTTGTCTATTATGAAAAATTTAAACAATAATTTACTAAAATAAAAATTTAAATATATTCAATTATTTAATAAATGTGAATAATAAATTAGTAATATAAAAATACAATTTATGTTTTTATATAACCAACTGTATTGTATATATCTGTTTTATTAATTCATTTATATCTTTTGAGAAAAGATATGATTTATGAAAATGAATTTTTATATCTTCTACCTTTAATATAAAAATCTTCTAAAAGTGAGAGAGAATTTTATAAAAAATTTGAAACTAATTAATAAATTTTTCATAGCATTAAAGTAGTATTAAAGTGTATTAAATGAATATAAGATAAATACTCATACAAATTTATATATATAATATATTTCTTTTATCTATTTAGATATATATAGATATACTTTTCCTAATTAGTTAAATAATAAATATATTTTTTAGATATATTTGCTAATCTATTATTTATATATACATATAAACCAATAATGAATTATTTATTTAATTTTTTTCTTTTTTTTTTATTTTTTTTTTCAATAAAGAAATGTTTCTATTTTTATAATATTTGAATGGTTTAATTAGTTGATCGAAAGACCTAAAAGTCAAAGTTAAAAAAATTTAAAAATTCTCATAATCATAATTTTTTTGTAAGGTTTAGTTACACTATAGAGTTAAAGACTTATATATATTATCCAACTTTATCAACTAATTTGATAGGATGAAATTCTTAATTATTTTATAATAGTATATAATTTTGAAATTTCAAGATGAGTTAATATTAAATAAAAATATCTTATTTATTATAATTAATTATTATATTATCAAATACAAAATCTTAAAAATAAATAATTTTATATCATATTTATTTGATTTATATTTTTATTGATTTTATTATTTATTAATAATTTAAGTGTGAAGATATCTTCTCATCAAAATAAGAATTAAATTTTTTGTCAAATTCTTATAAATATATAAAAATATATAAAATTATTCTATTAATAATTTTTTTTATTAAATTCAAATACTAATCGATAAATCCTAAAAAATATATAATTTTTTATTAAAAAATAAAATCCATTCAAATATTTTTTCATTTAAAATATTAATCTTCTTAATATATTTTATCGAAAAAATAAAGTATCAGTCCACTGATCAGACATCTTCTCATAAATTATTATAAAGGAATATGAATGATTTAAACTGTTACACCTTTTATCTTAAAAATATATTTTTAAAATTTATAAAAAAAAACGATTTACATGATAAATTAAATCAAATAAATATAATTTATTTTATTTAATAATATAGTTTACAAATATTTTTATATTTTTTGTGACTCTATTTTTAATAATTTATTTTATTCAATGATATTAATTTTCAATGAAAAATATTTTGGAAACTTAATTATAATAAAATTAATGATTTATATTTATATTTAATATTAAGACTTAATTATATTTTTAATCTTTAAATTTTAAAATTATGATTTTAGTTTTCAAAAATTAAAAAAATATTTAATTCCTTAAAATAATTTTAATTTCTAAATATTTAAGAGATTAAAATTAATTTTTAAATATTATTTTTAATTCTTTAAATTGATATATAAGAACTAAAATAATATTTTATTAATTTTAAAAAATTAAAATTTTATTTTATTTTGAAAGATTAAAAATATTATAACCAATAATCTTTCATTTATATATATATATATATATATATAATCTCTTATATTAATTCAGTAAAAATGGTGGTTAGAGTTGAGTTTAATAATATGCATAAATATTCATTTTACGCGGTAAAATATAATCTTTTTACATTTTCAAATAATTTTTTAGTTTCTATATAAAAAGATGAGAATAATTAGTTGGAATATTTATCCTTTTCATTTTCTTAAATGAATATCAACTATTTATAATCCAAACATAAAAAATATATAAAATTTTCCATTAACTGATATATTTAAGTAAAAATAATTAAATAAGTTTTAGAGTTTAATATATATTTTATTTTGATGTTGAGTAGTCAATAAATTATTTTTTTATAATGTTATTTTAATATATTGAAGATATAATTTTTTTTTTCAAATAGTCAGAATGAGTATTAATTATATATTAAAGACTATTTATTTAAGTTTAAAAGAATTCTTTATAAAACATATTAAAATATATATCTAATATGATTTTATTAGATTAAAAATAAAATTATACATTATTTTATTTTGAAATTATGATCTTATCTAAGATATAATTTAGATATAATTTTTTTATTATAAAGATTATAGAAAAATTAGGTAAAATATTATAAAAAATTTAAGAGATATATTAATAAATATATTCTAAGTATGATAATAAATTATTATATGAATAAGATATTAAAGTATGAGAATTTATTTTTTATTTTGAAATACTTATAAGTTATAATAATATAAGTTTTTATATATTTATAAATTATTTGTCTATTATATAGAAAGTTTAAGTAATAATTTATTAATATATTCAATTATTCAAAAAATTTAAATAATAAATTAGTAATATAAAAATACAATTTATGTTTTGTCATATATTTAAGATATATAACCAACTGTATTGTATATATCTATTTTATTAATTCATTTATATATTTTGAGAAAAGATATGATTTATGAAGATGAATTTTTATCTCTTCTACCTTTAATATAAAAATATTCTAAAATGAGAAAGAATTTTATAAGAAAGTTGAAACTATTTAATAAATCTTTGATAGCATTAAAGTAGTATTAAAGTGTATTAAATGAATACAGGATAAATACTCATACAAATTTATATATATTATTTATTTTATCTATTTAGGTATATATAGATATATTTTTCCTAATTAGTTAAATAATAAATATATCTTTTAGATATATTTGCTAATCTATTATTTATATATACATATAAATCAATAATGAATTATTTATTTAATTTTTTTCTTTTTTTTTCAATAAAGAAATGTTTCTATTTTTATAATATTTGAATGGTTTAATTAGTTGATGGAAAGACCTAAAAGTCGAAGTTAAAAAATTTTAAAAATTCTCTTAAACATAATTTTTTTAAATTTTTTTTAAGGTTTAGTTACACTATAAAGTTAAAGACTTACATATATTATCCAACATTATCAAACTAATTTGATATGATGAAATTCTTACTATTTTATAATAGTATATAATTTTGAAATTTCAAGATGAATTAATATCAAAGAAAATATCTTATTTATTATAATTAATTATTATATTATCAAATACAAAATCTTAAAAATAAATTATTTTCTATCATATTTATTTGATTTATATTTTTATTGATTTTATTATTTATTAATAATTTAAATGTGAAAATTGTTAATGAAGAATATATTTTATTATCTTTTATAGACTAGCAGTTAAGAATCAATCTCTTAATTATATATTCCGAAGAATCTATTATATTAATGTAAAAGATATGCTCTGCCACCTATTTAAGAAAGGGAGGCTGAAGAATAAAATCAAGCTTTTCATAGAGAACCATGTCTTATTATAATATGCTTGTTTTTGTCTTAATATTCTAACATGGTATCCAGAGCAAGGTTTGTGATTAGAGTTGTGTAAGACAATAAAATTTGTCTTATTCAACCCAGAAGTTTTGTTCCGCTGTGCAATTTGGTGCGTTTTCTTTTGGTGGTTCCTTTT